>SJYA01000274.1:273180-359971 GCA_006410615.1 Neotragus moschatus
TGAAGTCATTAATTCCATCTTTAATTTCAGATTCTTTGCAAGCATGTAGGCTATCATATGTCTTATTAATTTTTTCTTTTCTTTTCCCCAGGATGGGCTAAGAATCAGGACAAATGGAGTCAGTGTCAGGCGGAATTTACCTCTGTGTGTATAATTAGTTTGAACAAATGTATGAGAAACAGATCTTTTTTCCACCTGAAAGGACCATCACTATGTCCTCCTTCTTTCCAGCTGGAAGGCCTCGTGAGCTTCTAGCTTTGCAGGCTCAGCTTGACATCTCCACTTCCAGGCCAGCTAGATGTCACTGACAATAAAAGGACACGGGTGGGTGCAGAGGAAGCAGGCCAGGGTGGACAATGAGAGGAAGTGAGAAAATAAACAGCCTTAATGCCTTGGACACTGAGGCACGTGCTAAAGGCACAGTGCCGTTCAGCTGATGGCCCCTTTACCAGAGGCAGGACGTATGACTCCCCTTGCCCTGAATCTTAGCAGCCTCCAGCTACCCGATAAACCAGGGAGTCTGATAGGTGCCTCCAGGGCCATGTAAGATTCTACACATGCCAGTAAGCCACAAGGCAGGATTTCATTTTGAAGCATCAACTGGGGAAGTTAGACATCTCTGATTATGTAAAGGTGAGGGCTGTGTGCTCACTGCCTGAGTTCCTGCATCTCGAGCACGGCTACATATGTATGAAGAGAGGTGGTTTTAAGTACAGATAGAATTATTGATAGAAAGGTGTGACTGTAAACCTAAACACGCTATCTATCAGTTATTTATCCATCTATCCATTCATCCATCCTTCTGTCCACCTATCCTCTCACAATTGCTCAGTCGTGTCTGACACTTTGTGACCCCATGGACCCTAGCCAGGCTCCTCTGTCCATGGGATTCTCCAGGCAAGAATACTAGAGTGGGTGGTCGTTCCCTTCTCCAAGGGATCTTTCTGACCCAGGGATCAAACCCTGGTCTCCTGCATTGGCAGACAGATTCTTAACCATCTGAGCCACTAGGGAAGCCAACCATATTATCTGTCATTTACTTATCCATGTATCCATTCATCCATTCACCCATCCACCCACCCACCCATCCAGCCATCCACCCATCCATCCATCTATCCACCATTTCTCTTTCCCTTTCTTTACATCACTTTTAAGCAGAGTTCTCTTTTGGTTCTGCAATAAAGGACTCAAGTGCTGCTCAACACGTCCAGCTAGTTTGGCCCTCCCATGCATGCTGGACCTTGCTTTAATCCTTTTCTTCATGCTTTCCTTTCCTTTCTGTGCAGCTTTGGATCTTGAAAAGCGAGAGCCCTTTCCTGGGCTTTGCTTTTCACTTGCTCAGTGAGTGCCGCGGAGAGGGCTGGCATGACAACCCCTTGAGGCTGAGTCCTGTTGATTAGAGCATGGATTTTGAGCAAGCAGCTGTACTCGCACGCCCCCCTCAGTGACCCTTGCCAGTATTCCTCACCCATGACCTTCAGGGATTGTCTCCTGGGGAAGCAAGGTCAGGCTCTGTGTCCATCAGACTGTGCTTCTACTAGCTGTGTGATGGAGCATTTTCTGATGTTGACACCCTTGCAGTGGGAGTCGGATGGAGCCTGGTTTCTCATTTCACGTTGACCTGTCATCCAAGAAGGCCTGCTGCTTATCCTCGGTTTCACAGTTCTCCCAAGCCGCATTGACATTCCCAGCCTGCTGCTCTGGCTGCCACATCTGCTGCTGTAACTTATGAATTTGAGGCACTTTCACTGGGGAATCATGTTTTCTCTGCTAAGAATATAGGTCTATGAGCTTTTTAAGCCTAATGTGTAATTTTCTTGAAGAGTATTCTAATCATAACATGTATTTCTTTCCCTGCTCTTTGTACTCATTTTGACGTTAAAATAAAATGTAATAATTAAATGGACTGGAACACTTAAAGTGATTTGACTGGCAGACACAATGACTGTTTACAGAAGCAGTTGGAAAAACTTTACTTTCTCTTGATGCCATCAGCTTTGCCTTATAGCCCTATAAATCCTGAGGATTTTCATATTGGCAGATTATCCAGATATTTTCACTGCAAAGTGAATAGGACCAGAGGGCACAGACATGTCCTTTAACACCTGAGGCTCAACAACTGTTGTCTTTTGATTAACTAGATATTTTTCAAACATTCATTCTTTTATNGCCATCAGCTTTGCCTTATAGCCCTATAAATCCTGAGGATTTTCATATTGGCAGATTATCCAGATATTTTCACTGCAAAGTGAATAGGACCAGAGGGCACAGACATGTCCTTTAACACCTGAGGCTCAACAACTGTTGTCTTTTGATTAACTAGATATTTTTCAAACATTCATTCTTTTATGAGAACCTAACATACACGTACTTTTTAATGCAGTTCTTTCTAGAGTGAATAATCTAATAAAAATTGCAAAAATAGGAGAATTCTCAAGTTATCTCAATGGTTCCTGGGGCCAAAATAACACTGTATTTGAAATTAAGATTATTTGGAGGTAATGCCCTCATGGTCCAGTGTTAGGACTCCAAGCTTCCATTGTGGGATACACGAGTTCCATCCATGATCGGGAAACAATTAAGATCTTACATGCTACACAGTGGCAAAAAAAAAAAAAAAAAAAAAGTGATACTATTTTTAAAAAGAAATAAAAATAAAGATTATTTTGAAAAAATTCATGTTGTATGATTACTCTTAGTGGGAAATTTTTAATAAGGAAATGTTCAGCTCAGTGTTTTGAGTACAGAATAACTACATGTGTGAATTTAGTGCATAATTAATTGTGTTAGGCAGAAAAGATTATATGCCTACAGACTAAGTGCAGGGACCAGTTTGATCAGCTGAGAAATTAAGTCCAGCATAGAGTTTTCCTTAGTCCCATGAGACTCTGCTCAGTCATCTGAAACCAACTGGACCCCTGCTTTTGGTGCTACTGCGTAGCTGTCAAGGAGGTAAGTTTTTCCTGCCCTGTTGGGTCTGTATCTCTTGTTCAAGTTCCCCTAATCTAGCCTGACAAGTTTTGTTGTTGTTGTTCTTTTTTAGTTCCTTACTTTAAAAAATATATATATTTTTTTTAGTGGGAAGATAATTGGTCTACAATTTTCTGTTGGTTTCTGCCATACATCTGCATGAGTCAGCCATAGGCATACACGCGTCCCCTCCCTGCTGAAGCCCCTTCCATCTCCCACCCCATCCCACCCCTCCAGGCTGTCACAGAGCACCAGATATGAGTTCTCCATNCCTGGGTGTTCATTGGAAGGACTGATGCTGAAGCTGAAACTCCAATACTTTGCCCACCTCATGTGAAGAACTGACTCATTGGTAAAGACCCCGATGCTGGGAGGGATTGGGGGCAGGAGGAGAAGGGGACGATGCCAGAGGATGAGATGGCTAGATGGCATCAGCAACTAAATGGACATGAATATGAGTGAACTCCAAGAATTTGTGATGGACAGGGAGGCCTGGTGTGCTGTGATTCATGGGATTGCAAACAGTCTGAGACAACTGAGTGACTGAACTGAACTGAATATTCCATTTATATGAACTCATTCATCTGTTGATAGACATTTAGGTTTCTTCTGTGTCTTAGTTACTGTAACCATTCTGCTATGAATATTGGGATGCATGTATCTTTTCTAGAGTTTGCATTTTTTTCCCAGATATATACCCAGGCTCTATTTTTTAGTTTTTGAGGAATTTCTCTACTTTTTTCCATAGTGGCTGTACCAATTTACATTCCTATCAACAATGTAGTAGGTTCCCTTTTCTCCATTTTCAGCTTTATCTGTAGATGTTTGATGATAGCCATTCTTACTGGTGTGAAATGATACCTCATTATGATTTTGATTTGCATTTCTCTAGTAATTAGTGATGATCAGCATATTTTCATGTAGTAGTTTGCCATTTGTATGTCTTGTCTTGAGGAATGTCTGTTTAGATCTTCCATCTATTTTTTTGTTTGGGCTGTTTGCTTTCCTGATGTTGAGCTGCATGACCTGTTTGTATATTTTGGAGATTAATCCATTGTCAGTTGCTTTGTTTGCAAATATTTCATTCTCATATTATTTATTGAATACTGTACTGAGAGTGAAAAACACCGTGGTTGTATGGGTATGGACTGATCATTAAGTGTGTCAGTTGTTCACCTTCATGATCATTTGGCTGACTGGGAAGTTGCAACTTGTCTCACTGCTGCTGCCCAGAGTGAGAAAAGGTTATACTGTATGTAACATTCAAAATGTGAAGTACAGCTTCTCCTGAATATGTGTTGTTTCACATCATCGTAAAGTCAATACATCATTAAGTCGAACCATTGTAAATTGCGGACTGTCTGTTACAGTTAGGTAAACGAATAGAGAATATTCTAGAACATACATTCAAAAGTGTTAGCTGCCATTATTTTTGTGGAGAAGAGTAGATGTAAGAAGTAGTAAGATGAAATTATTTTATTCCATATTCTGTTTTAAATGTTTACAATGAGAATATATTCATATAAATATTTTTTAAATGACTAAAAAAAAAACCATCTGGAAAAACGTTACAACATAGCCAGGAGAATTATGAAAATGAACAGTGGGATGAACATATCAACAATGAAGAACAATAAGTATTAACATAGTATGCTTGACAAAGATGTCATTTTGAAAACAATTTGATTATGGCCTCACATCAGGTACATGCATGCTCAGTCGTGTCTGACTCTTTGCAATCCCATGGACTGTACCCTGCCAGGCTCCTCTGTCCTTGAGATTCTCCAGATAAGAATATGGAGTGGCTTGCCGTTTCCTCCTCCAGGGAATCTTTCCATCCCTGGGATGGAACCTGTGTCTCCTGTGTCTCCTGTGACTCCTGTATTGGCAGATTCTTTTACCACTTTACCACTGGGCGACCTGAGAAGCCACCTCATACTACACACCAAAGTAAATTTAGATTTATCAAAAATGTAATTATAAAATTGCAGTAACAAAGCCATAAAATCAATAGAAGGAAATACTGCTTATGACTTTAAATACTATGTTTGGAATGGTATTTCTCAACATGAAACTCCAACCAGAAATTAGAACAATAGCAACAGCCATTAACATAGTTAAGGAGTACATCAAGGCTGTGTATTGTCACCCTGCTTTTTTAACCTATACGCAGAGTACATCATGAGAAACGCTTCCCGGGAGGAAANACTCTTTGCAATCCCATGGACTGTACCCTGCCAGGCTCCTCTGTCCTTGAGATTCTCCAGATAAGAATATGGAGTGGCTTGCCGTTTCCTCCTCCAGGGAATCTTTCCATCCCTGGGATGGAACCTGTGTCTCCTGTGTCTCCTGTGACTCCTGTATTGGCAGATTCTTTTACCACTTTACCACTGGGCGACCTGAGAAGCCACCTCATACTACACACCAAAGTAAATTTAGATTTATCAAAAATGTAATTATAAAATTGCAGTAACAAAGCCATAAAATCAATAGAAGGAAATACTGCTTATGACTTTAAATACTATGTTTGGAATGGTATTTCTCAACATGAAACTCCAACCAGAAATTAGAACAATAGCAACAGCCATTAACATAGTTAAGGAGTACATCAAGGCTGTGTATTGTCACCCTGCTTTTTTAACCTATACGCAGAGTACATCATGAGAAACGCTTCCCGGGAGGAAACAAGCTGGAATCAAGATTGCCAGGAGAAATATCAATAACATCAGATATGCAGATGACACCACCCTTATGGCAAAAGTGAAGAAGAACTAAAGAGCCTCTTGATGAAAGTGAAGGAGGAGAGTGAAAAAGTTGGCTTAAAGCTCAAATTCACAAGACTAGGATCATGGCATCTGGTCCCATCACTTCATGGCAAATAGATGGGGAAGCAGTGGAAATGGTGGCTGACTTTATTTTTCTTGGCTCCAATATCACTGCAGATGGTGATTGCAGTAATGAAATTAAGAGACACTTGCTCCTTGGAAAGAAAGTTATGACCAACCTAGACAGTGTATTAAAAAGCAGAGATTATTTTGCCAACAAAGGTCCATTTAGTCAAGGCTATGGTTTTTCCAGTGGTCATGTATGGATGTGAGAGTTGGACTATAAAGAAAGCTGAGCACTGAAGAATTGATGCTTTCGAACTGTGGTGTTAGAGAAGATTCTTAAGAGTCCTTTGGACTGCAAGGAGATCCAACCAGTCCATCCTAAAGGAGATCAGTCCTGGGTGTTCATTGGAAGGACTGATGCTGAAGCTGAAACTCCAATACTTTGGCCACCTCATGCAAAGAGCTGACTCATTTTAAAATACCCTGATGATGGGAAAGATTGAGGGCAGGAGGAGAAGGGGTTAACAAAGGATGAAATTTTTGGATGGCATCACTGACTCAATGGACATGGGTTTGGGTGGACTCTGGGAGTTAGTGATGGACAGAGAGGCTTGGTGTGCTGTGATTCATGGGGTCACAAAGAGTTGGACATGACTGAGCAACTGAACTGAATTGAACTACCTAAAAATTAAAACACTGTGTGGACAAGAAATATGTAGATTGTACAGGACACAAAGCAAATTTGTTTAAAAAAAATTTACAACATCAGAGGCAAGGAATGAGTACCATAATATATAGAGTCCTCACCAGTTAATGAGAAAAAGATAAAGGTACAATACCAAAAGAAAAGGGGACAAATGACACATGTGTGACATCAGTCTATCTTTTCTATCTATGTAATTGCAAATTCAAGATTTTGCAATCAATAATCCCAAAGAGTTTATGACCCACAACCAATGATGTTGTCTAAAATCCCACCTATTTTCAAGTGGGATTTTCAAAGAGGAAATTAAATTTTAGAGACTTTTGCTTAAGAGATTTGTCCTTCCTTCACAAAGCTTAGCATGAGATTTTTTCCAAGAGGTGGTAAAAATAAAACCTTTTGACATTTGTTTAAACCAGTATTGCCAATTACTATTTACACATTTCCTGGGGCTTCCCAGGTGGCTCAGATGGTAAAGAACCTGCCTGGAATGCAGGAGACCTGTTTTCAATCCCTGGTTTGGGAGGATCCCGTGGAGAAGGGAATGGCTACCCACTCTAGTATACTGGCCTGCAGAATTCCATGGACAGAGGAGCCTGGCAGGCTACAGTCCATGGGGTCGCAAAAAGTTGGACACTACTGAGTGACATTCACTTCACTTCATTTCTGGTCTAAGTAATTTATATTGGAAAGTTGAAGACAAGTCTCTTTTCCTCATTGATGCCTTCCTGTATTTGGCAAGCACTTGTGCTGCTCTGGGATTCTGGAGACCAAATAAAATTTCATTTTATTCATTCTTATTTGGAAAAATTTCACAGAAAGAACAATTCTACTTTTATTCAAACCGTTCATTTCTTTGTTTCAGCAAAATAACACATAAAGCTTGCTTTTGATAACTAATGAACGTTTTTAGTAAGTCAGGATATTAATGAAAGTACAGAACTCAAACCCCTGTTTTGAAATGTTTGCTGGATGTAGTTAGGGATTACCATTCAAGCATTTACCATAGTGGGAAATACTTTAATCAGTACAAAAGATAAGCACTGGCAGAAAGAAATAATGGTTCAACAGATCGTTATGTGTGTGTGTTATGTTCTCTTCCAAATCATTGAATATACTGTGTGTTATATTCTCTTCCAAATAGTATATGACAAAACCCTTAGCAGACACAATAACAAGGAAGATGTCAGATATGGTTAAGTGCTCTGGAATTGTACTGATGCTAAAGAGAAAAATGCCAGTTCCTAGTTAGTAACATTTATTGTGTTTATTTATACTTCACAATAACATATATATCCAAATATTTTAAAGGACATACCATGTGCCAAGAATTTTGTCAACACTTTGTATGTATTGCTTCATTTGATCCCCATACTAGTCCAGAACTGATAGGTATACCTTGCCTCTCAGCCTTTCGGCTAAGGTCAAGTGTAAATTGATAGGCATAGATCTTAATATAGATAGATGCTTGCATTTATATTTTTATAACTTGTTTTATTGTCCATTCTAGACTCTAATCTCATTGAAATAAAAAAAAATCGTGTCTTATTATTTGTTTTTCAGTCCTTTTTTGTTGCTGCTGTTATTTTTTGACTTAAATCACTACCCCTCCCACCCACATTAAATAACCATTCCCCTCACACTTCTTCTACAATTTCCAGCAATAAGTAGTGTCAAGTTTGGAGAGACAGACACCCAGTTAGCTTTCTGTGCATTCCCTGGTTGCTCAGATGGGAAAGAATCCACCAGCAATGCCGGAGACCAGGATTAGATCCCTGGGTTGGAAAGACCCCCTGGAGAAGGAAATGGCAACCCACTCCAGTATTCTTGCCTGGAGAATCCCATGGACAGAGGAGACGGGTAGGTTGCAGTCCTTGGGGCTGCAGAGTCAGACATGACTAAGCAACTAACACTTTCACTTTCTTTTAGTCTGTATAGGATTACCTCATTCTTTTAGAAGAGTTACATCATTTTTATAGAGTGAATAAAAAATACTTCATTAAATCCCTTCCATGGGATGGATACTTAGGACTTTTACAATATTTTTCTGTAATAAACAATGTTATAGAAAACACCTTTGCATATACATCTTTGTGCTCAGGACACACTTTTACAGGATTGGTTTCTACAGGTGGCATTGTTAGGAGTAATGGAAGGCCATTTACCTTTAAGGGATGCTGTCTAGTTGCCATTTATATGTTTCGCACACTTATAGTCCTATAACATTTCTCAATATTTTTGATGTTTGATAACATAAATCATTTTTATTGCCATTTTGAAAACTTTTAAATTTAAATTTCTTGTTCTTTTAGTTTGTGTGTATGATTATACACTGTTTTCTTCTGTTATACTGTTGATATATATATATTTTATTTATTTTAATTGGAGGTTAATTACAGTATTGTATTGGTTCTGCCATACATCAACATGTATCCACCACAAGTTTTGCCTATCCTCCTTCACAAATATCCATGTATTGAAGATCCTCATACATATTCTTTATGAATTCTCTCTCTCTTTTCTTTTCTCCTCTCTGTCATCTACTTATCTATAAAAGGAGAAGAGAGAGATTTATATGCCCAGAGGTAGAGTTTTAGATCACAGGTACAAGTGTGCTTCATTTGCACAGTAAGTGTCACACTGTTGTCCAGAAGGACATCCTAGTCTGTACGCTGATCATCAGTGAAGTTTCCTGTCTCTCCCCATTCTTGTCAACTCTTGGCACTGCCCAGATTTTGCCAGTCTAATAGCTGTGTAATAATAACTCATTATTAAATCAATTTGTGTTCTATGAATAGTAATGATATCACATATCTCTTTCTGTATATTTATTACCTTTTTCTAGCTTTCAGCCCAGCCCTCCCCCAGGCTCAGGTGAGCAGGAATAGATCCAACCAGTTGCTACCCACTGGGAGGCTTGCAGCACTCTGCAGTCACCCTAAGAAAATGGGGAGAGTAAATCATGTATAGCTGATTTACAATGCTGTGTTAGTTTCTGTTGTACAGCAAAGTTAAATACTTACATGTATACCCACTCTTTTATAGATTTTTTTCCCTTATAGGTCATTATAGAGTATTCAGTAGAGCTCCCGTGCTATAGAGTAGGTCCTTACTATTTTATATATAGTGGTGTGTATGGACTCTTGAGAGTCCCTTGGACTGCAAGGAAATCCAACCAGTCCATTCTAAAGGAGATCAGTCCTGGGTGTTCTTTGGAAGGAATGATGTGGAAGCTGAAACTCCGATACTTTGGCCACCTCATGTGAAGAGCTGACTCATTGGAAAAGACCCTGATGCTGGGAGGGATTGGGGGCAGGAGGAGAAGGGGACGACAGAGGATGAGATGGCTGGATGGCATCATCGACTCGATGGACATGCGTTTGAGTAAACTTTGGAGTTGGTGATGGACAGAGAAGCCTGATGTGCTGCGATTCATGGGGTCGCAAAGAGTCAGACATGACTGAGTGAATGAACTGAACTGAGTTGAACTGATGTATGTCAATCCCAATTTCCCAATTTATCCCTCCCTCAATTTTCCCCCATGGTAACCATTTAGTTCGTTTCCTACATCTGTATTTTTTTCTGTTTTGTAAAGAAATTCATTTGTACTCTTTTTTTTTTTTCATTTTTAGATTTCACATGTAAGGGATACCATATGATATTTGTCTTCCTCTGACTTCACTAAATATGACAATCTCTAGATCTTACTATTTTTTTCTAATTTGATTTTTTTTTTTTTTTTTTAGTATTGAGCTACATAAGCTATTTCTATATTTTGGAGACTAATCCCTTGATGGCTATTTCATGTGCAAATATTTTCTCTCATTCTGTGGACTTTTTGTTGTTTATGTTTTCCTTCACTGTGCTAAAGCTGGTTTTTGTTTTTTTTTCCACAGAATTAGAACAAAAATTCTTACAATTTGCATGGAAATACAAAAGACACTGAATAAAGAAATTTTAAGAAAGAAAAAGAGAACTGGAGACATCAGGTTCCCTGACTTCACAATATACTACAAAGCTACAGTCATCAAAACAGTATGGTGCAGGCACAAAAACAGAAATATAAATCAATGGAATAGGATAGAAAGTTCACAGATACTCATGCACATAAAATCAACTAATCTATGACAAAGGCAAGAATATATCGTGAAGAAAAGACAATCTCTTCAAAAAGTGGTGCTGGGAATACCGGACAGTTACATGTAAAACAAAAATAAACTCAAAATGGATTAAAGACCTAAATGTAAGATCAGATACTATAAAACTCTTAATCATAGCATAAATCATAGCAGTATCTTTTTGAGGCACCTCCTTGAGTAATGAAAATAAAACCAACAATAAACAAATGGGACCTATTTAAACTTGAAAGCTTTTTGTTTTAAGATAATGAAACAAATCCTTGGTGAAATTAATCAAGATAAAAGAAACTGAAAATAAATAATATACATAGTGGGAAAAAAAAGATATAAGCATAAGACAGGGAAAACCCCACAAAATTCTAAAAGTTTTGGCGGGAAAAACAATAACTATAAAATAAACAAAATGAAATCAGAGTTTCAGATTTTTTCATCATTAACACCAGATGCTAGAAAACGGTGTGGAAGCATATTCAATGTTTTGTTGGAAAATTGCTTTGAATCTAGAATTCTATTCTCAGTCTAACTATTCTTCAATTGTGAAGGTAAAATAACATTTCAGATATGGAAAACCTGAATTTTTTCCTATTCAGACTTCATCTGAAAAAATTACTCAAAGAATTTACCTATGGTTCAGGAGACATGGGTTCGATTCCTAGGTCAGGAAGTTCCCCTGGAGAAGGAAACCCACTCCAGTATTCTTGTCTGGGAAATCCCATGGACAGAGAAGCCTGATGGACTGCAGTCCAAGGGGTTGCAAAAGAGTAGACACCACTTTGTGAATAAACAACAAAACAAACTGGCTCATAGCTCCCTATATATCTAACTCTACTACTGCCCCTTAGGGCAGTCCCCACACCCTCCCTGGCACTTGCCTTGAATCCTTCCTGGACAGGAAAGAATGGAGGAGAAAGAAGGAGTTTTTATAGCTTCAGAGCAAATACAGCAGTGTCTTTCACCAGGTTGATTTTGTTTCAAATAACTTGATCTCTTATAAGCAGAGTTAGGACATATTTGCAAGATTTTTCTGCTCTTCTGCTAGCTATCCCAGAATCTGGCATCTGCTTGTCCATCTTTATCACACCATTGACCTGCTGAATTAGTATGTCTCAATAGATCTGTTTGTGAGCTGGTGTCTTCCTTAGGCTGTTCCACACAACAGAATTTTTAAGAAAGTGTTGGGGGGCTGACAAAGTTAAAGGGACTTCTTCCCTGTGGAATTTCTTAGGCTTCACTACATTAGTGTGCACTGTGAATTTCTAAGAAGGGACAATAAAATTCGTTACAGTGTCAGCCAAATGAGTTTCACCCTCCGCCCTAAAGGGCTTTGTGCAAACACTGGAAAGCTCTCATCTGAAATTTTGTGGTGTTGTCTTTGACTCTATGATCTCTTGATTTCAGTATCAAAATATGAACACTGAAACTACATGCTGTATTACCTACCCTATGTCTCATAGCATATTTACATGTTTAATAAAAGAATAAGTGAATGAAGGAATTCATTATTATGAAAATGCTTTAGAATTTGGATATGAAACTTGTGATGAGCCATTGCTTGCATTTATTCTGGAATGTGAATTCATTCTGAAATTAGCAGTTTCCAAAGGAAAAAATAATAGTAGGCTACTTCTATTTTTTATTTAAAGCATAATTGATGTACAATATTGTAGAAGTTACAAGTATACAATATACTGATTCATAATTTTTAACATTATACTCAACTTACAGATATTGTGGAATATTGTCTACACTTAACTTACAGATATTGTGGAATATTGTCTACATTCCATATATATATCCTGTAGCTTATTTTACACTTAATTTTATACAAAACAGACTTTATCTCTTAATCCCCTACACCTATAATGCCCTTCTGAATTTCCCTTTCTTCACTGGCAGCCACTAGTTCTCTATATATGGGAGTCCACTTTTTTATTATATTCACTAATTTATTGTATATATTTTAGACTCCACATGTAAATGTTATCATACAGTATTTGTTTTTCTCTGTCTGATATATTTCACTTAATATTTTCCAAGGTCCTCCATATTGCTTCAAATGGCAAAAGTTCATTTTTTTTATAGTTGAGTGGTATCCTGTTGTGTATATATACCACATCTTCTTTATCCACTCATTTGTTGATGGACACGTAGGTTATTTCTGTATCTTGGCGATTGTAAATAATGCTGCTATAAACATAGGGGTACGTGCATATTTTTGAGTTAGTGTTTTATATACACAGGAGTGGAATTGCTGAATCATATGATAGGTCTAGCTTTGGTTTTATGAAAAACTTCCATTCTGTTTTCCACAGTGACTGCAGCAATTTACATTCCCAACAGTGTACAAGGGGTCCTTTTCTTCCCACATCTTCCAAAATATTTGTTATTTGTGTTCTTTTTGATGATAGTCAGTCTGAGGTGTGAGATAAAATCTATTGTGATTTTGATTTGCATTTCTCTAATGATTAGCAACGGCACCCCACTCCAGTACTCTTGCCTGGAAAATCCCATGGATGGAGGACACGACTGAGCGACTTCCCTTTCGCTTTTCACTTTCATGCATTGGAGAAGGAAATGGCAAACCACTCCAATGTTCTTGCCTAGAGAATCCCAGGGACGGGGGAGCCTGGTGGGCTGCCGTCTATGGGGTTGCACAGAGTCAGACACGAGTGAAGTGACTTAGCAGCAGCAGCAGATGATGATTAGCAATGTTGAGCATATTTTTGTGTGGTTATTGGCCATCTGCATTTCCTCTTTGGAAAAGTATCTATTCAATTCTTCTGCTCATTTTTAAATTGGACTGCTTGTTTTTATGATGCTGAGTTGTATGTGCCATTTATATATATATGCATATTTATATATATATATATATAAGCTAAGCTAAATGAAAGTTGCTCAGTGTGTCCAACTCTTTGGAACCCCATGGACACTATACAGTCCACGGAATTCTCCAGGCCAGAACACTAGAGTGGGTAGCTTTTCCCTTCTCCAGGGTATCTTCCCAACCCAGGGATCAAATCAGGGTCTTGTGCATTGCAAGCTGATTCTTTACCAACTGAGCTATCTGGGAAGTCCCATGTTGGATATTAATCCCTTATTGCTCATGTCATTTGCAAATATTGGGTTGGCCAAAAAGTTCATCTGGATTTTTCTATAACATACTATGGAAAGGCTAAACTTTTTGTCCAACCCGATATTTTTTCCCATTCAGTAGATTGTCTTTTTATTCTGTCAATGATTTCCTTTGCTGTGCAAAAGGTTTTCACTTTGATGAGACCCCATTTGCTTATTTTTGCCTATATTTCCTTAGTTACAGGAGACTGATCCAAAAAGACATCACTACAATTTATATCAGAGTGTTCTGCCTATGTTTTTCACTAGAATTCTATGATTTCTGGTCTTATATTTAGGTATTGTATTTAATCCATTTTAAGTTTACTTTTGAATATGGTATTAGAGAATGTACTAACTTCATTCATCTACATGTATCTGTCCAGTTTCCCAGCATCAGTATTAAAGATACCATCTTTCTCCATTGTATCTTCTTGCCTCCTTTATAGTATATTAATTGACCATAAGCGAATGGGTCTATTTCTAGGGTTTCTATCCTGTTCCATTGATATGTTTCTGTTTTGTGCCAGTATGGTACTATTTGATGACTGTAGCCTTGTAGTATTGTCTGAAGTCAGAGAGCCTGATTCCTCCAGCTCCATTCTTTCTCAGAAGATTGTTTTGGCTCTTTAGGATCTTTAGTGTTTCCATACAAATTTTTAAATTATTTGTTCTAGTTCTAGGGAAAATGCTATTGGTAATTTGATAAAGATTCATTGAATCTGTAGATTACCTCTAGATAGTACAGTCATTTTCAATTCAGTCATGTCCAACTCTGCAATCCTGTGGACTGCAGCATGCCAGGCCTCCCTGTCCACCAGCTCAAGGAGTTTACACTAATTCATGTCCACTGAGTCAGTGATGCTATCCAACCACCTCATCCTCTGTTTTCCCTTTTCTCCTCCTGCCTTCAGTCTTTCCCAGCATCAGGGTCTTTTTAAATGAGTCAGTTCTTCACATCAAGATTCAGCATCAGTCCTTCCAATGAATATTCAGGACTGATTATCTTTAGAATGGACTGGTTGGATCTCCTTGCAGTCCAAGGGACTCTCAAGAGTCTTCTCCAACATCACAGTTAAAAAGCATCAATTCCTCAGCGCTCATCTTTCTTTAGAGTCCAGCTCTCACATCCACACATGACTACTGGAAAAACCATAGCTTTGACTAGACAGACCTTTGTTGGCAAAGTAATGTCTCTGCTTTTTAATTGTCTAGATTGGTCATAACTTTCTTCCAATGAGTAAGTGTCTTTTAATTTCATGGCTGCAGTCACCATTACTGCACCATGGCTGCAGTGATTTTGGAGCCCAAAAAAATAAAGTCTGCCACTGTTTCCTCATCTATTTGCCATGAAGTGATGGGACCAGATGCCTTGATCTTAGTTTCTGAATGTTGAGCTTTAAGCCAACTTTTTCACTCTCCTCTTTCACTTCCATCAAGAGGCTCTTTAGTTCCTCTTCACTTTCTGCCATAAGGGTGGTGTCATCTGCATATCTGAGGTTATTGATATTTCTCCCAGCAATCTTGACTCCAGTTTGTGCTTCCTCCAGTCCAATGTTTCTCATGATGTACGCTGCATAGAAGTTAAATAAGCAGGGTGACAATATACAGCCTTGATGTAAGCCTTTCCCTATTTGGAACCAGTCTGTTGTTCCATGTTCAGATCTAACTGTTTCTTCATTACCTGCATACAGATTTCTCAAGAGGCAGGTCAAGTGGTCTGGTATACCCATATATTGAAGAATTTCCCACAGTTTGTGTTGATCCACACAGTCAAAGGCTTTGGCATAGTCAGTAATACAGAAATAGATTTTTTTTTGAACTCTCTTGCTTTTTCAGTGATCCAAAAGATGTTGGCAATTTTATCTCTGGTACCTCTGCCTTTTCTAAATCCACTTGAACATCTGGATTTTCATAATTCACATACTGTTGAAGCCTGTCTTGGAGACTTTTGAGCATTATTTTACTAGCATGTGAGATGAGTACAATTGTGTGGCAGTTTGAGCATTCTTTGACATTGGCTTTCTTTGGGATTGGAATGAAAATTACCTTTTCCAGTCCTGTGGCCACTGTTGAGTTTTCCAAATTTGCTGGCATATTGAGTGCAACACTTTCACAGCATCATGTTTCAGGATTTGAAATAGCTCAACTGGAATTCCATCACCTCCACTAGTTTTGTTCCTAATGATGCTTCCTAAGGCCCACTTGACTTCACATTCCAGGATGTCTGATTCTAGGTAAGTGATCACACCATTCTGGTTATCTGAGTCATGAAGATCTTTTTTTGTACAGTTCTTCTGTATTCTTATTGATTTCCCTGGTGGCTCAGAGGTTAAAGTGTCTGCCTGCAATGTGAGAGACCTGGGTTCAATCCCTAGATCAGGAAGATCCCCTGGAGAAGGAAATTGCAACCCACTCCAGTATTCTTGCCTGGAAAATCCCATGGATGGAGGAGCCTGGTGGGCTACAGTCCACGGGGTCACAGAGTCGGACACAACTGAGCGACTTCACTTTCACTTTATTTCTGTGTTCTTGCCACCTCTTCTTAATATCTTCTGCTTCTGTTATGTCCATACCATTTCTGTCCTTTATTGTGCCCATCTTTGCATGAAATGTTCCCTTGATAGCTTTAATTTTCCTGAAGAGAACATTAATCTTTCCCTTTCTATTGTTTTCCTCTATTTCTTTGCACTGATCCATGAGGGAGGCCTTCTTATCTCTTCTTGCTATTCTTTGGAACTCTGCTTTCAAATGGGTATCTTTCCTTTTTCCCTTTGGCTTTCACTTCTCTTCTTTTCTCAGTATTTGTAAAGCCTCCATCTATAGGCACTTGGACGTTCTTCAGGCACTCTGTCTATCAGATCTAATCCCATGAATCTCTTTGTCACTTCCACTGTATAATTGTAAGGAATTTGATTTAGGTCATACTTGAATGGTCTAGTGGTTTTCCCTACTTTCTTCAATTTAAGTCTGAATTTGGCAATAAGGAGTTCATAGTCTGAGTTCATGGTCATTTTAACAATATAAATTCTTCCAACCCAACAACATAGTATCATCTTTCTATCTGTTTGTGTCATCTTACATTTCTTTCATCAGTTTCTTATAAATTTCTAAGTACAGATATTTTACTTCCTTAACTAGGTTTATTCCTAGGTATCCTTTTTGATGTGGTAAGTGAGATTGTTTCCTTAATTTCTCTTTCTGATGGTTTGTTGTTAGTATATAGCAATGCAACTGATTTCTGTGTATTAATTTTTCATCCTGCAATTTTAACACATTCATTGATGAGCTCTTGCAGTTTTCTTGTGGCATCTTTAAGATTTTCAGTGTATAGAGTCATGTCATTTGCAAACAATGACAATTTTACTTCCTTCTTTCCAATTTAGGATTCTTTTATCTGTGTTTCTTCTCTGATTGCTATGATTAGGACTTCCAATACTATGCTGAATGTCAATGGCTAGAGCAGGCACTCTTGTTTTGTTTCTAACCTTAGAAGAAATGCTTTCTGCTTTTCACCATTGAATATGATGTTAGCTGTGAGTTCTCCACAAATAGACTTTTAAATATTGAGGTATGTTACCTCTGGCCATTTTCTGGAGAGGTTTTTTTTTTTTTTTTTTTTTTAATCATAAATGGATGTTGAGTTTTATCAAAAGTTTTTCTGGATCTGTTGAAATGATCATATGGTTTTTGGAATGGTTAAAATATCATACAATTAGAACTAACCTATTTGTGAAACAAAGTTCACTAAAAGTTATTAACCTTGTAACTGTAGTCAGAATCATACACTCTACAAGCAGTTTGCTCTTGCAGAATCCAGTAGTCATTGTCTTTAGCCTTGGGCATAACATCAATCTGAATTCTTGGGCCTTAAATGCAAAACAATCCATATTGATTTATATTTACATTGTGCTTTGTTATATGAGTTTCAAATGCTTATATATACATCAGTTTTACCAGGCTCAACATTTAAATTTTATTGGGTTGGGCAAAAGGTTCATTTAGGTTTTTCCATAACATGTTACAGAGAAATCCAAATGAACACTGGCCAGCCCAATGTATATTTAAGGTTCATTGTCCATGTCTTCCACTTCCTCTCTACCTTAATGTAAGTCTTTTCTCTCTTTGATGTGATCTTTAAAATTACTTAGATTTGGAGTGGATTCCTATCTACTAGGATACAAATATATGTGGTCATAAAATGGAAAATTACAGTCAATAGGTTGTAATGAAATGGATGAGATGTTTTGAGATTTGGAGGGTGATTGAATAAATACTTGGAACATACAACTGAAAAAATAAAATTATCTGGTTATGTGACTGTCAAAGCATCTATTTTGTTTAAAAAAATGATAAAATTGAACTAACCAGGCAAAATTCATGAATATGCTCTCTCTGCAATTTCTTTTTCCACTGTCTCCCTTTCCAAAATACTAGAAACTGTTGTTTCTCTTATTGGCAAGAAGTAGTCAGTAAGTTATGGAGTCTTGTAGAACTGACATATTCTGGGAGTTTGAGAAAATGACTTCTCTCCTAATTTGTAAAAATGTATATGCCTTGCTACTCAGCTCCTTGGGCTCATACACACATGGATTATATGAAATAAAGTATGTAAAGCAAAATGCATACCACAGTCTAAGTGTTCTACAAAGATCAGTTCTTCCACTTTGCACACGCCCATCTCAATCATGCCTATTCTAAAAACATTTCTTGGCAAAATGCCTGCTATTTACATTAAAAGATTAATTTTCCTTCCTGTAAAGAAACCCTCTTGTATTCAACTTCCTTTTTTCACTTTTTTCTATTATTTTGAAACAGAAAAGTTATTACGTAACATGCCTTTGTGTTTTCAATCAGCAGACTTCAACATAAGCCCCTTCACCTGCACTTCTAGTAACACTTTATTTGCAGTTTAACAATTGCAGAGTTCACAAAGGACTTGGCATCCTAACAATGGGATGAAAAGGTGGGCATTTGTTATCTTAAATAGTCTCACTTCTCTTCATCCTAGGTTTTTAAAGATTATTTTTCTAGCCTTTTTCTGTTCAAACTATTGACTGCTCATCAGAGTGCATTTCATCGCAGTCAGTTAGACCTGGATAAGTGGAAAAAATTGCAATTAAGAAAGCTTTCCATTGCTTCAACTTTTATAGAAGTCAGTAAGGTTGCTGTGAGCTCTTACAGAATGTTCAACTGTGATAGTCTGAATTACACCACCCAATGTCAGTCGCCTGCTTCCTAACAGCTAAAAAATTCATGGGGCAAAGACCTTCAGCCCCACTCTTGGATCTTAGCTGTTCCTCTCTCCCAGAGAGAATCCCTGACACATTTTGCTCTTCTGAAATATTATGAGCATGTGAAGAGAGATTGAGTAAGAATCAGGATGAGAAAGGGAAGGGGTAAGGATAGAAAGGATGGGAGGAGAGATTTTTCTAATCAGACCCAAATAAACTACTAAAAATTCCTTACCCTTTGTACTTGTCATGAAGTGAAGGATCTTTTGTGCTTTCCACACCCAAGTTTGGAGGGAATAGCTAAATGAAGACGTTTTCCTTTAAAAAAGCCACAGACCACTTTTTCAAAGCTTGAATTAATAAGGTCCTTTGCAACAATGTTTCTCTGTGACTGTTCAGTTTTCAAAATGGAAATCTGTAGAATGTCAGTTCCTTTTTAGCTAAAAAAAAAATAGGACCGCATGAAACCCCTTTTAAAACGTTCCTCCAGTGCAAGCATTTTAAATAATTTCTCAAAGGAAAGTACTATATTCTGAGTGAATAGCATGACATTATGAACTACATCTAACGTAAGATTTTGCTTCGACAGGCCCGTCAATGCTTCTTAGTTCCACTGTAATGAAATGAAAATCATGCAAGCTTAGAAGAAATATCTTCCTCACCCTGATTCTCTTTATTAACTGTGGAATTGTGCTATTTTTCTTCACCATGGCAACAAAAGCACACAATAGAGTTCGCTCTCACCTTCTCTGCACAACGTGATAGAGAAAAACAGTAACAAAGAAAAGTGAAGCAAACATAGATTTCAGGAAAAAAGGAGTTAAGAAAGCCCATGAATGCAAGGTAGTATGAACTCAATAATCAGCAAACAGTTTCCTACACTAGGTGATGCAACCCAGAAAAAAAAGACTTTCAGTTTATACTTGATTAAATCTCTGAATTGGTAACTTTTAATGTCAGCCAGTCAACTGAAAGACCAATTTAAATAATCTCAGTGTACAGCAAGATTAATGTCAATGAAAGGCATAGATTGACCAGTAATCTTGAAATAAAACTCTGAATTACTCATGTGCAGGTCATTTAAAAATAAAGAGCTTTCTCTCAACAGCACTTACAATTCTTTGCATTTTTTAGAGAATCAAAGCTTTTGCACTAAGAAATATTTTAGCCATAACTTTTTTTCAAAAATAGTTTGGAATAAAATGTCAACTATTCTATAGTGTGTTCAGTATACATTGTTCAAAATATCCAAAGCCATTCATCATCTTCTGACATTCTGAGGTCCATAAATGGGTTGTCTTTCACTAGGACATACTGACATAGGCCAGAATGCCAGAAATGGGCCAACTGATTATTGCCCGTTCAGGGAAAAGGCAGTGGGGGAGGGGGAAATCACATTAGATTTTCATCACCTAAGAAGCAATGCAAGAATTAACAAATTAGTACTCAGTAACTAGAAATTAAATCATTACATTGTAGCTAGGAAGACAAAATATTTGATTGACTCACAGGATTTAACTGATGTAGAACTTTAAGGAATAAAAAAAAATCAATTTTTGGTCATTTATCTTTAGTAAACAAAGTGACCAATACTGTGTTGTATTCTTGATACCTGCCCCCCACCAGATAGTTTTTAGTATCATGTTTTACTAAAAGCAAAGTTGACACTTATATTCAGGGGAAAGTTTCAAAACAGTGTTTTAAAAATAGAAAACTAATTTGAGAGGACTTTAGGAAAAATGAGTAAAAGAATGCCTATTTAAATGAATGCCCTCTTTGAAGCCCAGAAATAGCAAAAAGAATTCCACTAATATTAAAACTAAGAAATGGTTCCACAGTGATACTATAAATGTCAAAATCAAGCTGACCTTTACAATATGACTTGCAGCAGATTGAGCACAGAGTGTCATCACACAGGTCCCATATAGGAGCATCCAGTCAGCATTTGAGAAATTTGTGAAGTAAAGCAAGGGTCAGAGTTACAAGTTGAACCCTCACTATGTACAGGCATTAGTACTAAGGATATTACCTGCATAATTTCAGTGACTATTCTTAATAAGTTGGTACAATTATCACCATCTTATAATGGTAAAACTAAGATTTTTGGCCAATATCCCATAGCTATATAGCTAGTATTTGGATGAGCTGAGATTTTTAACACAGGCTTTTAAAAAAATACTATTTATTTTTATTGAAGTATAAGTGCTTTACAATGTTGTGTTTCTGCTGTACAATGAAATGAGTCAGCAATTTGTATACATATATCCCCTCCCTCCTGTAGTTCCTTCCCACCACCATCCACCATCCCACCCCTTTAGGTCATCACAGAGCACTGAGCTGAACTCTCTGTGCCAAATAGCAGGTTCCCAGTAGCTGTTTTACACATAGAAGTACACATACATCCATCCCAGCCTCCCAATTCCTCCCACTCCCCTTTAACTTGTCCACATGTCTGTTCTCTACATCTGTGTCTTTATTTTTGCCTTGCAAATAGGTTTATCCATACCATTTTTCTAGATTCTATATATATGCATTCAGTTCAGCTCAGTTCAGTTGCTCAGTCATGTCAAACTCTGCAAACGCCTGGATTGCAGCACATGAGTCTTTCCCTGTCCATGACCAACTCCCGGAGTCCACCCAAACCCATGTCCATCGAGTCAGTGATGCCATCCAACCATCTCATCCTCTATCGTCCCCTTCTCCTCCTACCTCCAATCTTTCCCAGCACCTTTTCCAAATGAGTCAGTTCTTCACATTAGGTGGCCAAAGTATTGAAGTTTCAGCTTTAGCATCAGTCCTTCCAATGATTATTCAGGACTGATTTCGGTTAGGATGGACTGGTTGGATCTCCTTGCAGTCCGAGGGACTCTCAAGAGTCTTCTCCAACACCACAGGTCAAAAGCATCAATTCTTCAGCATTCAGCTTTCTTTAGAGTCCAACTCTCACATCCATACATGACTACTGGAAAAACCATAGCTTTGACTAGATGGACCTTTGTCAGCAAACTAATGTCTCTGCTTTTTAATTGCTGTCTAGATTGGTCATGACTTTTCTGCCAGTAAGTAAGCATCTTTTAATTTCATGGCTGCAGTCACCATCTTCAGTGATTTTGGAGCCCCCAAAATAAAGTCTGTCACTATTTCCATTGTTTCCCCGTGTATTTGCCATGAAGAGATGGACCAAATGCCATGATCTTAGTTTTCTGAATGTTGAGTTGGCTTAAAAGCCAACTTTTTCACTTCTACTTTCACATTCATCACTTTTCACTTTCATCAAGAGGCTCTTTACTTCTTTTTCTGTTTCTGCCATAAGGGTAGTGTCATCTGCATATCTGAAGTTATTGTTCTTTCTCCCGGCAATCTAGATTCTAGCTTATGCTTTATCCAGCCCAGAATTTCTCATAATGTACTCTGCATAGAAGTGAAATAAACAGGGTGACAATATACAGACTTGCCATACTCCTTTCCCGATTTGGAACCAGTCTATTGTTCCATGTCCAGTTCTAACTGTTGCTTCTTGACCTGCATACAGATTTCTCAGGCATACATGCATTAATATACAATATTTGTTTTTCTCCTTCTGCCTTACTTCTCTGTGTATGACAGACGCTAGGTCCATCCACATCTCTACAAATGACCCAACTTTGTCCCTTTTTATAGCTGAGTATTATTATTCCATTGTATATTCATACCACATCTTCGTTATCCACTCATCTTTCATGAACATTATTTTGCTTCCATGTCCTGGCTATTGTAAACAGAGCTGCAATGAACATTGGGTTGCATTTATTTATTTATTTTTGAATTATGGCTTTCTCTAGGTATATGCCCAGGAGTGGGATTGCTGAGTCATATGGTAGTTCTACTTTTAGTTTTTTTAAGGAACTTCCAGATTGTTCTCCATAGTGGCTGTTTCTTTGACCTTAAAACTTTCCCCAAATGACTAAGCAATGGAGTTTTCCAGAGAGTAAGTTCTGGAGTACCCTATTTGTAACCCTGAACTTGAAAGAAAAGTTGGAAGTGGTGTGGTGTACTGTGGAAGAAAGAGTACCCCAGTAGCAAATGGTCCAGGGACAGAAGGGAACACAACAACTTGGCAAATTGAAGCAAAACAGAGAAGAAAAAGGCAGCATGAGAGTGATGCATTTATTTCATTAGGATCATTGTCCATCCAGGAGAGGACAGGCCTATAAGCAAGTCAAGGTTTAAGAGAGATACAGAATAATAGGCCAAGGCCCACTTGTTAAGCGGTAGACTAAAGTGGTTTACACAGAGAAAGTATGAACTGAATAAACAAGCAAAAGACTACTGATCCATGAGTCATGATATAAACATGGTCACACCCAAACATAGTTGGCCTGCCCAGAAAGGGCAGAAGAAAACATCAGATTTGAGGGGATTCCCACAAGTTAGCTTGTATGCCTAACCTGGTGTAACTGGCTGGCCTTTGAGGAAATTTGCAACAGATATAGAAAGCACATAAAGAAGTCATTTGATTTTTACTTGCTGCATCAATTCAGATTCCAGGTTGGGTGGCTCCAGGAGTCACAGAATCTCTTGCAGTGGGTCCTATGAAACTTGAGATGAGTTCTCATATAGGAAAAACACATGAATAGTTTCATGTCCAAAGTCATGGTGCCAATAATTCACATTATGGCTGAGCTCACGATATTGATCCAATTATAATGTAAGTAAGTTACTTTCAAGTTCGAAGGCTCTTTGTGATCAAAAGTTCTATGATCCTTTAAGACTAATGAGTTTATTCTAGTCTGCTTGTGGGTTCTGATAATCTCTCCTTAACAAGAGACTAAAGATTTGGCAAGTTAGGCCTAGGCTGGAGAAGATGTACCAACTTGAAGTTAGTGATGTGACTTATACAGTGCCAATTCAAGGAACTAAGAGACAGCTTTCTATTTGAGATGGCACTGGATATGTTTAGTGGCTTAATTGTAGCTTATTGTTAATAGGCACCAATTAGATAGCATAAAGATCAATTATAAAATGTTCTTGCTTATTACGGTTATACAGCTTCACTGTACAATATTTAAAAGTCGATGTCTGTGTTCAGTTGCTCAGTTATGTCCAACTTTTTGCAGCCCCATGGGCTGTAGCTCACGAGGCACCTCTGTCCATGGAATTTTCCAGGCAAGAATATTGGAGCAGGGTGCCATTTTCTCCTCCAAGGGATCCTCCTGACCCAAGGATCAAACACACATCTCTTATATCTCCAATACATCCAATGAAAAAAAAAAAAGCTCAGAAATATTACCTGATAACTATATTAATGTTTTTATTTGTTTCTGAAAGTTTTTAGGCTTTCTGATCTCTCCCCCTAAACTGTAATGCTCATTACAGGAATTTTGTCTCTTTTATCTTGATGTCCCTGAGCTTGGCATAAATATTTTCTAAACATAGACTTTCCTCATTTAGCAACAGTAAATACTAGCTGTTGAAAAGTTCTACAGCTTTTCTGACATCAACTCCCTTTCATGTGGTATAGCTGCTTTTACCTAATGTCATACTAAATAAATACTAGAAGTGATATTTGATCTCATGGTTCAGATTGGATTGCATACCATATTTGGTTAGAATTGTGTTCATTAAATACTTCTACCAGAGGGGGTGAGAAACCTATTAAAATTATCATACCATTGATATATATAATAATTGTACAAACTAATTATATGAAAAAAATGCATCTAAACTGGAGTCAAGTGTGCTCTTCATAGGAGCGATAAACATTATCCCTATAATGTTAATCCAACCTTTTCAGTGACTTCTTCATGTATCCAAATTCTACCCCCACTGCAGGTCCACCTCATCATGTATTGTGAATGACTGGAATCTGAATCCATTAATACTTATGACATAAAGGGAGAATATGAGTATCATGCATTCCTCATTTCTGGAGTGCTAGAAGTAGCTAAAGGGCTTCCCTGGTGTCTCAGATGGTAAAGAATCTGCCTATAATGCAGAAGACCCAGGTTCAATCCCTGGGACAGGATCCCCTGGAGAATGGCTCCCCACTCCAGCATTCTTGCCTGGAGAATTCCATTTACAGAGGAGCCTGGCAGGCTACAGTCCATGGGGTCTAAAAGAGTCAAACATGACTGAGCAACTTTCACTTACTCACTCAGAGGTAGCTAGTTGGATCAGAATGCATCATATTTATCCATTAAATTGAATGAGAATATTTTTTAATACAGTAGTTTTTCATTTCCTGGCAGTTTTTTTAAGGAATGAATTAAAGTGGATTGGTGACTTGTTGAATTAATGACTTGTATCAGGGGGACACTGGCCTGAGCTAAGATTTACACATGTGGGTACTAAGGGGTTGACTGAACCCAGATACCTGTGTGCATAAGCTAACTTTTATAGCAGAAAGAGAATCTGCCAGAAGGAAGTTTTATGTGAGACTATCCACGTACAGAGATGAATTACGGTGAATGGAGAAGAGACTATGATGAATGGCCCAAGCCTGTGAATTACATCAGAGCTTTTGACTAAGAGGAGCAAAAGCAGAAGCTGAAAGACTGTTCTCATGGGGACTTTGGAGTGTGCGCTTTCTGAAGTGCCATGTAAGGTGAGCTGATGCCTGTGCCTCACTTGCCCCTTTTATCTGGTACCCAGCACCACCTCTGCGCTGTAAGAGTTCTAGGGCATTGATAGTAGTACTTTATAAAGTTTTTATTTTATATTGGAGTAGATCCAATTAACAGTGTTGTGATAGTTCCAGGTGGACAGCAAAGGGACTCAGCCATATATATACATGTATTCATTCTCCCCCAAACTCCCCCTCCCATCCACGCTGCCATATCACACAGAGCAGAGTTCCCTGTGCTATACAGGAGGACATTGGTGGTTGCCCATTTTAAATAAAGCAGTGTATACATCATGGTCTCAAACTCTCACTCTCTCCCCTCTGACCATGCTTCCCCATTGACAACCATAAGTTCATTTTCTGTCAGTCTTTCTGATTTGTAAATAAGTTCATTTGTATCATTTTTTAAATATTCCCCAGATAAGGGATGTCATGCACTATTTCTCCTTCTTTGTCTGACTTAGTTCACTAAGCATGACAGTCTCTAGGTCCATCCATGGTGCTGCAAATGGCATGGTTCATTCTTTGTCATCACTGAGTAATATTGGTGGTAATACTTGAAAGGACAGCCATCAGTGCCTGGGCAAATAACTTAGAGTAGGCTGAATAATGGATACCTCCAAATATCCATATTATAATTCCTACAGCCTTCAGTGTATTACTGTTGTGGATTGAATGTTTGTGGGCCCCCTCAAAGTCACACTTTAAAGCCTTCATCCCCAATGTGATATTTCCAGCTGAGGTCTTTCAGAGGTAATTTGGTTTAGATTAAATCATCTGGACGGAGCCTGCATGATGCAATGAATGCCTTTATAAAAAGACAAAGACCCAGGAGAATAGTTAGGGTCTCTCTCTCTGAACCTGGATTTCCCAGGCTCCAGAATTGTGGGAAATAAATGTTTGCCATTTAAGCTACCCAGTCTGCAGTATTTTGCTACAGTATCTCACAGTGACTAAGACAATCACCACTCATGGTAAGGGGACTTTGCCAATGTAATTTAATTAAAGTGCCTGAAACGGGGAGATTAAGTTTGAATTTTCAGTTGGGCTCAGTATTATCTCAGGGGTCCTCATGTGGAGGAAGCAGGAAGGTCAGAATCCGAAAAGGAGGTGACAAAAGAAGCAGAGACTGTAGTAATCCACTTTGTAGATGGAGTAAGGGCCCATGAAACAAGGTATATGGGCAGCTTCTAGAAACTGCAAAAGGCAAGGCAATTGATTCTCCCCCAAGCCCTCATAATGGAACATGGCTCTGCCAAATCTTGATTTTAGTCCCATAGAACCCATGTTGTACTTCTGACCTCCAGAACTATAATTAGCTGGTATTGTTTTAAACAGCTAAGTTGGTGATAATTTGTTACAGCAGCAATAGGAAATGAATGTAACTTGTAAGGACAAACACACATGGATAGTGGTCAGCACACTCAGGCGATCCCACTGGAAAAGCTGTAGTGCCTTGTTGGAGGACGTATGTGAGACATAATCTGGGACTTCCTAGAAGGTCTTGTGATGGGACATTTGACAGAGGTCTGAGTCTGTGTTTCAGTTGGGGCCAATGAACCATCAGGATTGGAATTAATAACTACTCAGCCATAAAAAGAATGAACTACTACTACACATAACATCATGCACGAACCTCAAAAACTGTATGTTAAGCAATAGAAACCAGAAACAAAAAAATTCAAACCATGAGAATAATGGTATGGAATTTGTATACAGACAAAATAAATCTATGGTGACAGAAATCAGAGGTAGTGGTTGCAGGCAGTGGGAGGAGGGACATTGATTAAAATGGAGCCAAAGGGTTTTGATTAAAATCTTTGTTGTTTTGAGTGCTGGTTCCACTGGCATAAACAATTATCAAAACTGATTGAACTGAACTCTCTAGATTGGTTCATTTCTTTCTATGTTAATTATATAGCAGTGAATAAAAGGAGATCCTTTACTACAAAGTTTTTTAAGATTGAAATTAATAATTTGCACACCTAGACATCATCTTATACATGGTCTTATTTGTACACATGAGCCAGTGAAGGATGGAGACATTCCAATAACAGAATGATTCTAACAGACTCAACTAGCAAATCTGAGAAGGCAATGGCACCCCGCTCCAGTACTCTGGCCTGGAAAATCCCATAGGCTGCAGTCCATGGGGTCACTAAGTCGGATACGACTGAGTGACTTCACTTTCATTTTTCACTTTCATGCAATAGAGAAGGAAATGGCAACCCACTCCAGTGTTCTTGTCTGGAGAATCCCAGGGACGGGGGAGCCTGGTAGGCTGACATCTATGGGGTCACACAGAGTCGAACACGATTGAAGTGACTTAGCAGCAGCAGCAGCAGCAGCAACTTGCAAATAAGCTTACTTAAGTCTTTCACAAACTTGAACAGCTTATCTGTCATTGATGGAAATAGTGTCCTCATTGCAATCTTCCACACCTCTCCACCCTACAATCTGCCAAGTTATTCATTTTCCTAGAGGGATACACACACACACACACACACACACTTAAATATGCATGCATGATCAGTCGTGTTTGACTCTGTGTGACCCTATGTACTGTAGCCTGCCAGGTTCCTCTGTCCATGGGATTCTCCAGGCAAGAATACTGGAGTGGGTTGACACTTCCTCTTCCAGGGGATCTTTCTTACCCAGGGATTGAACCCATGCCTCCTGAGTCTCCTGCATTGGCACGCAGGTTCTTTACTTCTTGAGCCATCGGAAAGGCCCCCTAGAGGGCAAAGGAGGCCTGAATGGCTCAAACACACTCAAAGCCAATGCATTACTCTAGGGAAAGCAAATTGTTTTTCTGGTACTCATGTTGGTTTCAGAAGGTATGGTAGAACCAAAGAAGTATACCTGATGTCTGAATCTAGCAGACACTCATTCTAGATGAGAACTACGTATCTGGCAGCTGAACTCAATTACATATATTTGGGGTAGATAGAGATGCGAGGAGTGGCATGGCCTTGGGTTGTTGCTGATAATTACAGCTGAGGCTTTCAATGGTAACTCTAGGGCAAAGTTAGAAAGCTATAGTAGCTTCCCATGAGAACTACCTATGACTCAGTGTTCTCTTTAATTCCTTAGTGCTATAAACAGACATGTCATCATTTGCAAAGGATGAAATTATACTTATGAGTGCAGGAGTCTTTTTACATTCCCGAACTTTGAAAACTCCCATTACTTCATAACTCTTATTGATAATTTAATGAACATCATCACTGTGTAGATAAATTATCTTGAATTACTAGTTGTATTTTGTTGTGAATTCCCAGGCCAGATAGCTCATGTAGTTGCAATTACTTGACATTAACAGTTCTACAAAAATTATTAGGGAGATTTAGAAAAGATTACATATGAGTCATGTGGACTATTTCATCCACAACATGATAAAAGTTCCTTATGTATTCTTTATTATGCAGCCCGTTTTAATAACACATCAAAACAATGACTGTTTGTTTTATTGTGCTATAAATTCTTTCCACTTGGCCTATGAACTTCTAAAAAAGCATTTCAAGATTAAAATAAATTTTATTTCTAAATTTCTAATAGTTATAATTAAAAGGCTAAATTTTGAACCAGATTTTCTTATGAAGGTACATGGATAAGGATCAGTACCCTTATTATTATAGTCAAATGGGGGCCAGTTAAGGTTAAATATTATTTCTGATTGAATCTTGGTCTGGTTCTTAGGATACCACAAGTACTTGCTACATCAGAAGACATATGATATTATAGCAATACAAGTATATTAACACCCTTGTAACTACAAGGTCATGTGAAGACAGTGCTAGGAGCAATATTAATTAAGATCATCCAGGCATCATCACCCCTAGGCATATCTGTAAGGCAAAAAGTGTTTCTCTTCTTTTTTATGCCTTAGTGAGTTTCTTTTTAGAATCTTTCACTGTACTCTACAGAGATAGTAATATCCTTTTCTGCTCCTGACCCTCCAGGGCCCTTCCTAGGTTTTTACATAAGCCCATCCTATCTATGTGATTTCCACCTGACAACAGGGAGCACATCTGTTCAGAGGCACAGTGACTAAAATGTACGTGGCTCAAAATATCAATACACATGCTAAGTAGGACTGAATATATGTGTATATATATATATATATACACACACACACACATATATGAAGGAATTATAAATAGGCTTTCTTCCTAAGCATCGTCTCATACTTAGGGTCCTTCTTTTTTACTGACTTTGCACTCTTGCATTAATATTCAAAATGATTCTGCCCACCTACCCCCAGTTATGCTATAGCTAGAGAAATATACACATACACACATATAAAATATATATTAAATAAAATATGATATATATTGATATATATGACATATGTCATATGTGCTGTCATGTATATGGCAATAAAAGAGTGCTACCACTTCCTTTGGTGGATGGTAGAGTAGCAAGGATGCACTGAAGTATAATGGAACACACAAGTTTTAGGATCAGACAGCCCTGGGCTTGAATCACAACTATGTCCCTAATTAGTTTTGTAACACAGGCAAATTACTTAACATCTCAGTGTCTCAACATCATCTGTAAAATGGGAACATTAATATATACCTTCAAGAAAGCATTGTGCTTAGTTGCTCAGTCATGTACAACTCTTTATGACCCCATGAACTGTAGCCAGCCAGGCTCTTTTGGCCATGGGGATTCTCCAGGCAAGAATACTGCAGTGGGCAGCCTATCCCTTTACCAGGGGATCTTCCTAACCCAGGAATCCAATCAGAGTCTCCTGTATTGCAGGTAGATTCTTTACCAGCTGAGCTACCAGGGAAGCCCCAAGAAAGTGTCACAATCTTATTTGTAGATCAATCCTAAACATAATGGTTAGTGCCCTATTGAAGGAGAAGGATTATAAGCCATTCTTGTAGTTAGAGGGGGAACAAAAAAGCCCAGTGTGGGTGTTTTCTAGAGCAATAACTTGTTGAGAGCAGGCATTTACCAGAGTGTATTGAAGGAAGACTCTTCTCAGTGCTGCAGTTGCTAAACAACCATAGGGAGAGGTTAGAGGTTTTGTCCTATTAGCCTGAAAATTGGAACAACTTCATGGGAGGAACCAAAATGGGACACTGTAAGTTCAGCAGAGCCTGTACAACACAAGCAATACAGTTCTGACAGAAATAGAAGACAGTTTCTTAATCCTACTTAGTAAAGATTTTTTTAATAAATTTCTAATGAGTAGGTATTGATATTCATGTTAAAAAAATGAAGTCAGATGCCAAATACTTCTTTTACTTCCATAATGGCTACTCCTCAGGAAGTCTTAAAAATCCCTCTGGATTAAGTATTTCAACCAAGTTTTATTTTCTATCCAAAGGTGAAGAAATAAAATGTTCATTCCAAGGGCCTGCCACCTGATTTTAGTTCTAGTATCTTCAGAGGTATTGGCCATTCCTAAGGCACAAAAATGGGTTTTTGTGTCCTACACAGTGAATTTCTTTGCCTTGTCCATATTAGTTTTCACACTAAATGGCAGAGAAAGGGACTCAATATTAACTCCATGTTCAAATAAGATCTGGAAACCTCATTTTAAACTTATCTTCCCAGACTCTCATGAAGGAAATGGTGGTGAATCTCCAGTTTTTCCAAAATTTCACTCTCTTGGGTAGTTGGTCAAAATACATCACAACAATGGTTTTCAACAACAATCAATTTCATCCCCTGGGAGGGCATTTAGCAATATCTGGAGACATTTTTATTTGTCACAACTGAGGAGGAGCCCCTGGCATTTAGTGTGTCGAGGCCAAGAATGTTGTTAAAATTCCTACAACACCCACTAATTCTCATAGAATAATCATCTGGCGCAAAATGCCAATAGTGCTAAGTCAGGAAACCCTGTATTACAGAAATGTAAGCTGCATTTAATCCATGTTAATAAGTACACTAGTGGTAAAGAACCCACCTGCCAGTGCAGAAGACATAACAGATGCAGATTCAATCCCTGAGTCAGGAAAATCCCCTTTAGCAGGAAATGGCAACCCACTCCAGTATTCTTGTCTGGACAGAGCAGCCTGGTGGGCTAGAGTCCATGGGTCACAAAGATTCAGATATGACTAAAACAACTTAGTACACAGGCACAATCATCAAAGGCAGAATATCATGTTATAATAGGGTGCTTCAGTGTGGGGTCTCTAGTCCCCTACAGGGGTGTCACTTCTATCACAGGGACTCTACAGGAAGATGCTTCTTAAGATTCTTCATAGTTGGAAACTTACCCAAATGATTTGAGGCTCAGTAATTTTTTTCACAAATATTGCATTGGAATGAATTTTGCTTTCTGAAAGCTGACTTTACAATCTCAAGATCTAGTATATAGGCTCACCTTGCAAACTATCTGATGTGTACTTTTAACAAAGACCCTTAATATCCATGAGCTTTGCTGCTTCCATTTGCAAAATGAACTGAAACATATCTGTCTACTTCATGGGAAGTTCTAAATTTTAAAAAAAACACCTTAAATGACATATGTAAAATCACTTTCATAAGTGTAATATAAATGCAAGGTATTTTAGTGGCTTTTTGAAATATAAAATTTCTTTTGAGTAATCAAGCAACTGATTTTTATGACTTATTTTCTAAGAGTAATTACATCAATTTTTCAGGTAAAAAGCCTACACATTTCTAGAATAAGTACTTAGGATCCTAGTCCACACCATCAGTTTTGCTTTAGTGGAAAGGGATAAAAACAGAAATTTTAAATTAAATTTGGAGTAGATTCTATCAAGTACAATATTAATATAAATAATGTAATGTAAATAAATGGCACCTTAGCTTTTATATTTATTTGTTTACACTCACACACACACATACAGAGTTCCCAGAATCTTGACAATTTTAGTTGGCTGGAGAATATGGCTGTTTTTGAGACTTTCAGCTAAGAACCTGCTCTTATTATACAATCACAAATACTTCTTAGAGGATTAAATCTGTAATCGCTATATACAGTATAAAGAAATAATGACAAGTATATATTATGCACTGAGAAAAGGTGAGTTGATGTATTAAATAGAAAGTCATACACACAAATGTCTGTAGACGACCCAGGCAGACCATTTATGTGAAGCAGGTATAAGACAAAAGGGAGCATGAGAATACTACTCATAGTTGAGAATACCACATACCACCCACCTCCAAATCAAGGTTTCATGTGGAATTATAGGCCTTGTGTGGTTGTTGTTGTCTAGTCACTAAGTTGTGTCAGACTCTGAGACCTTATGGACTATAGGCGGTCAGACCCCTCTTGTCCATGAGATTTCTCAGACAAGAATACTGGAGTGGGTTGCTATTCCCTTTTCCAGGGGATTTTCCTGACCCAGGGATCAAACCAACAACTCCTGCACTGGCAGGCAGATTCTTTACCACTGAGCCACCTGGGAAGTCCTCTATAGTAAGGCTTGTACATCCAGAAATTAGAATTTTTAAAGAAAAAACAGAAATCTTGACACTGATGTGAAATTTTCATACTTTTAAAGTACGTACAGGGCAAATTCTGCCTAACGGCTATCTGCAACCACTGTTCTAAGCAAACAGTTTAAAGACAATACTTTTCATCCCAATGTCCTAATCTTTTTTTTTTTTTTTTTCCCAAAGCAGCATGTCTCTCTGACCACAGTCCTTTCAAAGGTCTTGTCAATAGAGGGGAGTGATTCATATAAAACATGATAATCTCAATGACCCAAGATATGTAACTTTCTTTTTTTAATTTTAATTGGAGGCTAATTGCTTTACAATATTGTAGTGGTTTTCACCATACATTGACATGAATCAGCCATGGGTGTACATGTGTCCCCCATCCTGAACCCCTCTCCCTCCTCCCTCCCCATCCCATCCCTCAGGGTTGTCCCAGTGCACTGACTTTGAGTGCCCTGTTTCATGCATTGATCTTGGACTAGTGATCTATTTCACATATAGTAATATACATATTTCAATGTTATTTTCTCAAATCATTCCACCCTTGCTATCTCCCACAAAGTGAAAGTCTATTCTTTGTATCTGGGTTTCTTTTGCTGTCTCACAAATACGGTCATCATTATCATCTTTCTAAATTCCATATATATGTATTGGTATATACAGTATACACCAATATAATGTATTGGTGTTTTTCCTTTCTGACTTACCTCACTTCATATAATAGGCTCCAGTTTCATCTACCTCGTTAGAACTGACTCAAACGCATTCTTTTTAATGGCTGAGCAATATTGTGTATATGTATCACAACTTTCTTATCCATTCATCTGCCGATGGACATCTAGGTTGCTTCCATGTCCTAGCTATCATAAACAGTGCTGCAATGAACATCAGGGTACACATGTCTCTATCAATTCTTGTTTCCAGCAGTGGGATTTCTGGGTCATATGGCAGTTCTATTTCCAGTTTTTTAAGGAATCTCCACACTATTCTCCATACTGACTGTACTAGTTTGCATCCCACTAACAGTGTAAGAGGGTTCCCTTTTCTCCACACCTCCAGCATTTATTGTTTGTAGACATTTTGATAGCAGCCGTTCTGACTGGAGTGAGATAGTACCTCATTGTGATTTTGATTTGCATTTCTCTGATAATGAGTGATGTTGAGCATCTTTTCATGTGTTTGTAAGCCATCTGTATGTCTTCTTTGGATAAATGTCTGTTTAGTTCTTTGGTTCATTTTTTGACTGGGTAATTTATTTTTCTGGAATTGAGCTGCAGAAGTTGCTTGTATATTTTTGAGATTAATTCTTTGTCAGTTGTTTTGTTTGCTATTATTTTTTCCCATTCTGAAAGCTATCTTTTCACCTTGCTTATAGTTTCCTTAATTGTGCAAAAGCTTTAAGTTTAATTAGGCCCCATTTGTTTATTTTTGTTTTTATTTCCATTACTCTTGGAAGTGGGTCATAGAGGATCTTTCTGTGATTTATGTCAAAGAGTGTTCCGCCTGTGTTTTCCTCTAAGAGTTTTATAGTTTCTGGTCTTATCTTTAGATACTTAATCTGAGTTTATTTTTTTGTATGGTGTTAGAAAGTGTTCTAGTTTCATTCTTTTACATGTAGCTAACCAGTTTTACCAGCACCACTTTTTAAAGAGATTGTCTTTTCTCCATTGTATATTCTTACCTCCTTTGTCGAAGATAGGTGTCCATAGGTGCGTGGATTTATCTCTGGGCTTTCTATTTTGTTCCCTTGATCTATATTTCTGTCTTTGTGCCAATACCATACTGTTTTGATTACTCTAGCTTTGAAGCATAGTCTGAAGTCAGGCTGGTTGATTCCTTCAGTTCCATCTTTTTTCTTAAGATTGCTTTGGCTATTCGAGGTTTTATGTATTTCCATGCAAACTGTAATATTACTTGTTCTAGTTCTCTGAAAAATACTGTTGGTAGCTTAATAGGGATTGCATTATATCTATAGATTGCTTTGGGTAATATACTCATTTTCACTATATTGATTCTTGCAATCCATGAACATGGTATATTTCTCCATCTATTTGTGTCATCTTTGATTTCTTTCATCAGTGTTTTATGGTTTTCTATATATAGGTCTGTGGTTTCTTTAGGTCAGTTTATTCCTAAATATTTTATTCTTTTCATTGCAATGGTGAATGGAATTGTTTCCTTAATTTCTCTTTCTGTTTTCTATTGTTAGTGTATAAGAATGCAAGGGATTTCTTTGTATTAATTTTATATCCTGAAACTTTACTATATTCATTGATTAGCTCTAGTAATTTTCCAGTGGAGTCTTTAGGGTTTTCTATGTAGAGGATCATTTCATCTGCAAACATTGAGAGTTTTACTTCTTTTCCAATCTGGATTTTTCTTTTTTATTTTTCTTTTCTGATTGCTGTAACTAAAACTTCCAAAACTATGTTGAATAGTAGTGGTGAGAGTGAGCACCCTTGTCTTGTTCCTGACTTTAGGGGAAATGCTTTCAATTTTTCATCATTGAGGATAATGTTTGCTGTAGGTTCATCACATATGGCTTTTATTATGTTGAGTTATGTTCCATCTATGCCTCCTTTCTGGAGGGTTTTTATCATAAATGGATGTTGAATTTTGTCAAAGGATTTCTCTGCATCTATTGGGATAATCATATGGTTTTTATCTTTCATTGTTATTGTGGTGTATCACATTGATTGATTTACAAATACTGAAGAATCTTTGCATCCCTGGGATAAAACCAACTTGGTCATGATGTATGATCTTTTTAATATGTTGTTGGATTCTGTTTGTTAGTATTTTGCTGAGGATTTTTGCATCTATGTTCATCAGTGATATTGGCCTATAGTTTTCTTTTTTGTGGCATCTTTGTCTGGTTTTGGTATTAGGGTGATTGTGGCCTCATAGAATGAGTTTGGGAGTTTATCTTCCTTTGCAATTTTCTGGAAGAGTTTGAGTAGGATAGGTGTTCACTCTTCTCTAAATTTTTGGTAAAATTTACCTGTGAAGCCATATGGTCCTGGGCTTTTGTTTGTTGGAAGATTTTTGTTTACAGTTTCAATTTCTGTGCTTGTGATAGGTCTGTTTCTATTTCTTCCCAGTTCAATTTTGGAATGTTGTACTTTTCTAAGAAGTTTTCTGTTTCTTCCAAGTTGTCCATTTTATTGTCATCTAGTTGCTGTAGTAGTCTCTTATGATCCTTTGTGTTTCTGTGTTGTCTGTTGTGATTTCTCCATTTTCATTTCTAATTTTGTTGATTTGATTCTTCTCTCTTTTTTGCTTGATGAGTCTGGATAATGGTGTATCAATTTTATTTATCTTCTCAAAGAACCAGTTTTTAGTTTTGTTGATTTTTGCTATAGTCTCTTTTGTTTTTCATTTATTTCTGCCCTAATTTTTATGGTTGTTTTCCTTCTACTATCCCTGGGGTTCTTCATTTCTTCTTTTTCTGGTTGCCTTAGGTGTAAAGTTAGGTTATTTATTTGATTTTTCTCTTGTTTCTTGAGGTAAGCTTATACTGCTATGGGCCTTCCTCTTACCACTGCTTTTACTGAATCCCACAGGTTTTGGGTTTTTGTGTTTTCATTTTCATTTGTTTCTATGCATACTTTGATTTATTTTTTTTATTTATTCTGTGATTTGTTGGTTAGTCAGAAGCATCTTGTTTAGCCTCCATATGTTTGTATCTTTAACAGTTTTTTCCTGTGGTTGACATCTAATCTTACCACATTGTGGTCAGAAAAGATGCTTGAAATGATTTTCATTTTTTTGAATTTACCAAGGCTAGATTTATGGCCCAGGATGTGACGTATCTTGGAGAATGTTCTGTGTTCCCTTGAGAAAAAAGGTGAAATTCATTGTTTCAGGGTGAAATGTCATATAGATATCAATTAGGTCTAACTAGTCCATTGTATCATTTAAAGTTTGTGTTTCCTTGCTAATTTTCTGTTTTGTTAATCTATCCATAGGTGTGATAGATCCATAGGTGGGGCATTAAAGTCTCCCACTATTATTGTGTTACTGTTAATTTACTCTTTCATACTTGCTAGCATTTGCCTTACATATTGCAGTGCTCTTATGTACGGTGCATATATATTTATAATTGTTATATCTTGGATTGATCCTTTGGTCATTATGTAGTTTCCCTCTTTGTCTCTTTCCACAGCTTTTATTTCAAAGTCTATTTTACCTGATATGAGTATTGCTACTCCTGCTTTCTTTTGTTCTCCATTTGTGTGAAATATCTTTGGCCAGCCCTTCACTTTCAGTCTGTATGTGTCCCTTAGTTTGAGCTGGGTCTTTGTAGATAGCATATATAGGGATATTGTTTTTGTATCCATGCAGCCAGTCTTTGTCTTTTGGTTGGGACATTCAACCCACTTACATTAGGGTAATTATTGATAATTATGATTCCATTGCCATTTACTTTGTTGTTTGGGTTCGAGTTTATACACTTTCTCTGTGTTTCCTGTCTAGAGAAGATCCTTTAGTATTTGTTGATGAGCTGGTTTAGTGGTGCTGAATTCTCTCAGCTTTTGCTTGTCTGTAAAGCTTTTGATTTCTCCTCGATATTTAAATGAGATCCTTGCTGGGTATAGTAATCTGGGTTGTAGGTTTTTCTCTTTCATCACTTTAAGTATGTCCTGCCATTCCCTTCTGGCCTGAAATGAAAGATCAGCAGTTATCCTTATGAGGATCCCCTTGTCTGTTATTTGTTGCTTTTCCCTTGCTGCTTTTGAGATTTGCTTTTTGTGTTTGATCTTCATTAATTTGATTAATATGTGTCTTGGGTATTTCACCTTGGGTTTATCCTGTTTGGGACTCTCTGGTTTCTTGGACTTGGATGGCTACTTCCTTCCCTATTTTAGGGAAGTTTTCAACTATTATCTCCTCAAGTATTTTCTCATGGCCTTTCTTTTTGTCTTCTTCTTCTGGGACTCCTATGATTCAAATGTTGGAGCATTTAACATTGTCCCAGAGGTCTCTGAGGTTGTCCTCGTTCCTTTTAATAATTTTTTCCTCTCTGATTCCTTTATTTTCACCATTCTATTTTCTACCTCACTTATCCTATCTTCTGCCTCAATTATTCTACTGTTGTTTCCCTCCAGAGTGCTTTTGATCTCAGTTATTGCATTATTCATTATTGATTGACTCTTTTATATTTCTTCTAGGTCCTTGTTAAACATTTCTTGCATCTTCTCAATCCTTGTCTCTAATCTCTTTATCTGTAACTCCATTTTGTTTTCAAGATTTTAGATCATCTTTACTATCACATTTCTGAATTCTTTTTCAGGTAGACTCCCTATCTTCTTCTCTTTTGTTTGGTTTGATGGGCATTTATCATGTTACTTTACCTACTGAATATTCCTCTGCCTTTTCATTTTGTTTAATTAGCCTTTAATTTGTTTGAGGTGACCTTTCTGTATGTTGGAAGTTTGTGGTTCCTCTTTATTATAGAGGTTGCTCTCTGTGGCTGGGATTGGACTAATGAGTTGACAAGGTTTTTTGGTTTGGGGAGCTTGCATCTGTGTTCTGGTGGATGAAACTGAATCTCTTCTCTCTGGAATGCAATGAAGTGTCCAGTAGTGAGTTTTGGGGTGTCTGTGGGTTTGCCATAGCTTTGGGCAGCTTGTGTTTTACTGCTTATGGCTGTGTTCCTACACTGCTGGAGAATAGCATGGTATGTCTTGCTCTGGAACTTGTTGGCTCTTGGGTGGAGCTTGGTATCAGTGTAGGTATGGAGGCTTTTGGATAAACTCTTGTTTATTAATGTTCCCAGGAATCAGGAGTTCTCTAGTTTTGAGTTTAAGCCTCCTGCCTCTGGCTTTCAGTCTTATTCTTACAGAAGCTTCAAGACTTCTCCATCCATACAGCATAGATGATAAAACATCTAGGTTAATGGTGAAAAAATTCTCCACAGTGAGGGACACCCAGAGAGGTTCACAGAGTTACATGGAGAAGAGAAGAGGGAGGAAGGAGGGAGAAAGAGGTGACCCCAAGGAGAAGAGAGGAGACAAAAGGGGAGAGAGCAGTCTAGCCAGTAATCAATTCCCTGTGTGCTCTCCACAGTCTGGAACACCCAGAGAAGTTTTATAGAGGTTACTCCATATGTAACCCCCAGGAGTTACATAGAGAAGAGAAGAGGGAGGAGGGAGATAGAGACAACCATGAGAAGAGGGGGTGTCAAAAGGAGAGAGACTAATCTAGCCAGTAATCAGTTTCCTATGTGTTCTCCACAGCCCGGAACACCCAGAGAAATTCACCAAGTTAAGTAGAGAAGAGGAGAGGCAGGGAGGAAATAGAGGTGACCTGGGGGAAAAGGAGAGAGTCAAAGGGGAGAGAGCAATCAAACCAGTAATCACACCCCTAAGTGAAAATGGATACTGAAGATTAGATTCTTAAAGGTACAATATTGATAACAAATACAAAAAAGCAAAGATTAAAAACTGAGAGTAGAGATTCCGTTCAGTTCAGTTCAGTTCTGTCGCTCAGTCGTGTCCGACTCTTTGCGACCCCATGAATCACAGCACGCCAGGCCTCCCTGTCCATCACCAACTCCCAGAGTTCGCTCAGACTCATGTCCATCGAGTCAGTGATGACATCCAGCCATCTCATCCTCTGTCGTCCCCTTCTCCTCCTGCCCCTATATATATGAAATTTGCTTTAAAAATAGGGTCTTTTTTGCAAGGTAATAGTAGGTTATAAAAATGAAAATTAAAACATTAAAAAGGATAATAGTAATAATATATCTAGGAATTTCTCTGGAGCTGTTGAGGGCAGTGTGGAGTCAGTTCAGTTTCAGATAGTTCCTTGTTCCAGCTTGTAAACTTCTCCTCAAGGTCTACAGGCCCCTTCCAATGCTTAGTCAATGTTAACTACAGGGTTTTAATCTGTTGCACCTGTCACTTCCAGAGTGGTTCCCTCTTTGTTTATTTTGGCTTCCTCTGTTTGCAAGTCTCTTTTTTGTCTAATTTCCACCCTGACACAAGAGGGAGAAGGTGGTCACTTGTTTAGGCTCACTTGTTCACCTGTGTTGTGGGGAGGGAGGAAATCTGCAAACAAATATCACTGGAGTATCTGGGGAGCACTTACAGTGTATGGACCACATTGGGTTTGCCCCAGCTCATGGCAGCATGTGCTTTCCAGGTCTGCACTGCTCAGGCTCCAGGTTGCTCTGCAGGGGTACTGTCCAAAATGGGTCCTGCCTTCCGTGCACTTCCCAGGACTAAGATGCTCAGGTTCAGGTTCTTGAGTATTCCACAATGCCACAGACTCAGTTGGGCATGCATTTTGTGCCCTTCCCAGGTCTGAGCAGCTCAGGCAACCAGCTTGCTTTGCAAGCTCACTGTCCTAGGTGGGCCATATTAATCTCCTCCCCAGTCCCACCTACTCAGTTTCCTGGGTGTGCTGCAAGAGTACCATCTCAGGTGTGCCATCTGTTTCCTCTGGGAAGCTGATCTCAGGCTGTGACCCTCTTGGCAGATGTCAACTATCCAGGAACCCAGGTTAGCAACTGGGAGCCTGCTAACAGTTTGGTGGAGGATGCCTGGTCTCTGGGGCCAAGATTGCCCCTTGCCTTCCTGTTCTGGCTGTCCCACACCTGCCTCTCTCCCTTTAGTGGGAGGAAGGGGCCTGTACACAGCTGCCTAGCTCTCCTTTGGTATTCTCTCAATCCTTTTGTTCTGTGAGCAGGCCAGGCTGTGTGTTAGGTTAGAGCCTTTCACCAGGAAAGTTCTCTTCTTGTTTTTTTTTTCCTCTCTGGCTATCCCACAGTTTGGGTTGCTATCTCATGTTAGCTCCCTCAGATTGTCCTCAGAGCATCCATGCCCAGTTCTTATCCTAAGCACGCAGCCCATGCCTCCCTGTCCAGCCCCTGCTCACTCATGGCGGATGCAAGTGTCTGAACTACTTTTCCACTGGGAGTCGCAGTTAGGCATGTATTCTGTGTTGTTGTTGTTGTTTTTGTTGTTTTTTCTCCTTATGTTACCCTCTGAGATTCTAAACCTCCCCACAGACCCGCCGGTGAGAGGGTTTTCTGCTGTTTGGAAACTTCTCCTCCTTCACGACTCCCTCTCCAGGATGGGTTTCCATCCCTAACTCTTTGGTCTCTCTCTTTGTCTTTTATATTTTGCCCTAACTCCTTTTCAAGAGAATGGGCTGCCTTTCTGGGTGCCCAATGTCCTCTGCCAGCATTCAGAAGTTGTTTTGTGGAGCTTGTTCAGCATTTAAATTATCTTTTGATGAATTTGTGAGGGAGGAAGTTGTCTCCTAGTCCTATTCCTTTGCCATCTTGGGACTGCCCTCCACCCAATGTCCCAATCTCTGAGAAAGAAGAAGAAAAAAAGTAAAAGTTGGGCTAGTGATTATTTTCATCCTTCCTTAGTAAACTCCCTCTAAGGGACATGGCCAAGAGAAACCATGTAAAGTCTGCCCAGTAACCCAGAACCTGTCTTCAAGGTCGTGATACCTTGGTCACTTCTTACCCATTGTCCCAAAGATCCTCAAGTGAGAGGAGCAGGCCCTCACTGAGGTCTGAAAACACTTTCCATAGAATGTAATCTCCTTCCAAGGAAGAAGTCACTTAATATGTTTGTATCAACTCCAAAATAATTGCTCCTATCAGAATGATTCAGCTTTAAACTCAAGATAATCAGACATATTCTGATTCCATTTATGAGGGAATATTGCAAAGTGACAATAAATGTTTCAACAAGTACATTCAAATAATCAATATTATTATTCATTATTTACTAAGCTCTATGCCATATGTATAATTTTGATCATTTATATAAAAATATTCCTAATAAGTATAGATTTTTGTGAAATGTTTAACACTTCATTCCTACCACCTTTACACGCTCTTACAGCTCTTTAATATATTAAACATTTCAACTATGTAACATTCAACCATCAGAACTGTGTTAGAGGTGTGATTTTGATTTTAGTAATGTTGACATATTCTCTAATTTTCAGTCATTTCCATTGAATTCACATTTGTTGATATTCAGAGCACCTTCCCTTAGTCACATGTTCCCCTCAACTAAAAAAAAGCCTTTGAAATATAACAGAAAAAAATAATTCTATTGGAATTTTTCTTTTGAAGCAGCTATTAATAACAAATCCTGAATTGTTCAATTTTGTTTCAGATGTGCATCTCAGCAGAATTAATATCTGATCGCTGCAGGTTTTTAAGTGAAAAAATATTCAAAATCCAAAATCACCCTGAAAAAAATGCAGACCACTAATACTTTTTCAAAATGTGCTGAAATTCAAGCTAGCATAGACACAGAACCTCAAAGACTGGCTTTCTTACTAAGCAAACTGCACACAACTGGACCCATGTATCTTCCAACCAGATTCACCTCTCAACCATCATTTTCAGGGCAAGTCTTAACTACAAATTCTATACACATAATTACTAACAGGACACTAGAGTGAAAATGTCACTGTTATAAAGTAATCAGGGCCTTCCCTGGTAGCTCCGTGAAAAAGAATCTGCCTGGCAGTGCAGGAGGCATGAGTTTGATCCCTGATCTGGGAGGATCCTACATGCCATGGAGCAAGTAAGCTCACATGCCACAAGTGTTGAGCCTGCGCCCTAGAGCTCCAGAGCTGCAAATACTGAGACCATGTGCCATAACTACTAAGACTCCATGCCCTAGAGCCTGTGCTCTGCAATGAGACGCCACCACAGTGAGAGGCCCACACTCACCGCAACTAGAGAAAAGCCCACACAACAGTGAAGACCTAGCACAGCCGAAAAGAAAATAAAGAACATTTTTTAAAAGGATTTATAAATAAATAGTAATCAAAGAGTTAGTGTACACTGTTGATACATTACTGAAAATTTGGCAGTGTAGATGATGAGAAAACAGTGGAAATCATGACCCTTGCTCTCACACAGGGGTCTAGAAAAAGCTAAATATAAGTGGATCAGTCAGATAGCCACTAATTCTGCTACAGCATTTGCAGGTAGAAAACACTTAAGAGCAAAGGGGAAGGTTCTGAAATGATCAGAGACAACTTCTCGGGAAATATGGGGTTTGATATTTACACTCAAGGTTCCTATTTATAGTTGCTTTGTTAGTTACGATCTGGTATAGGTTCTGGAGTTCTCTTTTCTTGTGCGACAAAATATGAATGATATGATGCACCTGGGGCTTTCCAGGTGGCTCACTGGGTAAAGAATCTGCCTGCAATGCAAGAGTCTCAGGAGCCACAAGTTCAATCTATGGGTCAGAACAACCGCCTGGAGTGGGGCATGGCAATTCTCCAATGGACAGAGAATCCAGTGGATAGAGAAGCCTGTGGGCTACTCTCCATAGGGTTGCAAAGAGACGTTACTGAAGTGACTAAGCATGTGTGATATAGCTTTCAAAAATGTAACTTTCAAAAATCTGTGACACTGAGGTTAGTTTTCTGGGGTTTTTTGTTCTGGTTTTGTAAGTAACTACATTATTTACTCCTGTGGTCATTTCAATTAATAACATAAAGTTTATACACATTAAAAGATGTATACTTTAATGTGACTCAAATATGCTTAGTTTTACATGACTTTGGTGGGATCAAATCTCAGACACTGAGGCTCAATTTCATCTATAATCTCAGTTATCCAGAAGCATCAGTGGGTATATAGTAAATAAAACCTACTGGCTTGTATGCTACTGAATAATAAAAACATAAGATTAAATGTTTTTTTGTGGGTAGAACCATCAGTGGGTATATTCTGGGGTGAGCTAAATCATTTTCAGTTAAGGAGCAACACCTGAGTCCAGTGTAAATTACAAACACACTGAGATTATATGGCTTGTATACATATATACTTATGCATATCTATTATGTATAAATTGTGTGAAAGTGAAAGTTGCTCAGTCATGTCTGACTCTTTGAGACCGACTCTCTAAATTCTGTCCAACATTCTAAATTCTCCAGGCCAGAATACTGGACCACTCCAGAAGGGAAAGATAGTCTTTCCCTTCTCCAGGGGGTCTTTCCAACCCAGGGATTAAACCCAGGTCTCCTGCATTGCAGATGGATTCTTTACCAGCTGAGCCATGAGGGAAGCCCATAATATGTATGTATGTGTAGCTGTTAAGAGAAATGTACTTGTTTTCTGATATTTCTTCAAATATAACAAATAGCTTCTGTGTGTGTGTGTGTGCACATGTGCAGGTATAGTGGCCACATGAGAAAATCTTAATATGATGAAAAATATTTTTAAAAAATATGTAAGGCACAGTATAAGGAAGAACTGAAAACAATGAAAAGTTGTAAAATTCTCTGTCTTTTCATGAAACACCAAACAAAAAGAGGACCACAATATATTTTATGCATGCGAAGTTCAACACTTACAAAGTAATGTTTCCAGAATAGAAACAAATTTAAAAGCCTTCAATTATTATAATAATGTAAATAGCCAAATGCAGAAGCACAAATTTTTAAAATATTATTTTGTATAAATATCAAGAAGGTTAAGGGTTTGATAGTGTTGTCTTCTATGTCTTTAGTTTTTTTCTTTTAATCTAATTGTTCTGTTAGTTGCTGAGAGATATTAAGATTTACAAATGATTGAGAAATTAATATTTCTTTAGTTTTCTCAATTTTTTGTTTCATATACTTTTATATACATTTAAGCTATATTATTAGTTATTGTTGTTCAGTCCCTCAGTTGTGTCTGACTCTTTGTGACCCATAAACTGCAGCATGCCAGACTTCCCTGTCCTTCACTGTCTCCCAGAGTTTGCTCAGACTCATGCCTATTGAGTCAGTGATGCCATCCAGCCATCTCATCCTGTCTCCCCCTTCTCTTGCTTTCAATCTTTCCCAGCATCAGGGTCTTTTAAGTATGTATACATTTAAGATTGTTACATCTTCCTAGTGAATTGATCTTCTATCATTTAGAAATGTCCCTATTTATACCTGATAATACTCTTTGTCTTTATGTGTTAATCTAATGTTAACATATCCACTCCAGAATTTTTATTCTTACTGTTTGCATGAAATATCATTCCTCATATATTATCTTTAAACCTGAGTTTTATGTTTAAAGTGCATTACTTTTAGATTGTAATATATAATATAGTTGGGTCTTGCTTTTTTTTAGCCTATTCTGACCACCTCTAACTGAAGTGTATAGATCATTAACATTTTTTATTAATTTTTATTGGAGTATGGTTGCTTTATAATGTTGTGTCAACTTCTGCTGCACAAAAAGTGAATCAGCTGTATGTGTACATATCCTCCCTCTTTTTTGGATTCCCTTTCCATTTAGGTCACCACAGAGCACTGAGTAGAGCTCCCCTGTGCTATAAAGTAGGGTCCCATTAGTTATCTATTTTATACGTAGTCATGTATATATGTCAGTCTCAGTCTCCCAATTCATCCCACCCTCTTTCTCCCATTGGTAATCATAAGTTTGTTCTCTATATCTGTGTCTCTCTTCCTGCTTTGCACTTAAGTTCATCTCTACCATTTTTCTAGATTCCACATATAAGCAATATCATACAATATTTTTTTTCTCTTTCTGACTTACTTCACTGTATATGGAAGTCTCTAGGTTCATCCATATCTCTGCAAATGACACAGTTTTGTTCCTTTTTATGGTTGAGTAATATTCCATTGTATATATGTAACACACCTTCTTTATTCACTCCTCTGTTGATGGTCTTTTAGGTTGCTTCCATGTCCTGCTATTGTAAATAGGGACTGAAGTGAACATTGGGATGCATGTAACTTTTTGAATTATGGTTTTGTCTGGGTACATGCCCAGAAGTTAGACCACTGACACTTAATGTAGTTTTTTATACTGTTGGCTTAAGACCAACAATTTTACTGTTTTTTTTCTTTTCTGCTTGTCAACATTGTTTTTTGTTTCCCTTTTCTTCCATTTCCTACCTTCTCTTGGACTAAATGAATATTTTAACTCCATTTTAAATTTATATGTTGACCATTTTAGTTATATGTTTTTGTATTATGCTTTAGGAATTTTGTGTTTCATAGTATGCTTCATTTAACTTTCCACAGTTTATGTAGAGTTATGATTCTGCTTCATGTAAAAATGTAAAAATCTTGCAAGTATATAATTTGATTTAACTCATCATCATGTTTTATGGCCATATGTATTACATTATGCATATTATGAATCCCACAATTAAGTCTTATCTTTTTTATTAATAACTATATGTATTTTAAAGGATTATGAGGAAGCAACAGTCTTTGATATTTTTGAACAAGAAGAGATGCATAGAATGGGCTGTCTCCAGCACACCACTGAAATCAAAAGCACTTCTTATTTCTAGGGCTGAGTTCTAACTTTTCTTCACAATATTTTTTTTTTCTTCAATTGACCAAGAATACATACTACCATTTGTATGATCTGAGGGGGAAATATTGGTCATCCTTCATGAGAAATTGTTATTTGCAAGACTTTATTCCATAAAACTCTCTTTGAAGTATCTGGATTCATGGAAACATATACTTTAAAAGATTTGAGAATCCTCTGTCTCAACCATTTCAAAGTTGTAGAAATTGAGACCCAGGGAAATGGAATGATCTAAGTAAAGCATGTAAATAACTAATAGACAAACTTAGAGTAGAATATAATTCTCCTGACTTCTAGAGGTCAATTCTTGCCTGAAATTTAGGTGCATTTCACCCAGTAAATGTGGTCTCTTAATTTTTAGTGTCTCCTTATTCATACCTGACTGTAAAAGCCTCAAGGACAGAGTATGTTAGAATCCACCTTATCTTTGAATTCATGACATCTAAAACACAGTAAGTCAGTGTTACAGAGTGGAGATTCACAGTGTGTAAGTTCTGCTTCCTCTTCTATTTTAAAAATCTTATTTTGAATGTTCTTACACGGGGAATAGGATTCTATAGGTGCCTCAGCATTGCCCGCCTTTCTGTTTCATTTGTGAAAGCCAGTATACATGTTCATGCATCCCACGGAGCATTTAAAAAGATAAGCGCTCAGAAACGTCAAATGGAGAATCAGGATATCAAACACTTAGGTTTTTTCCTTTAGATTAGGGTGAACACCTCTCTTGGTTTGCCCAACACCTCCCTGGATTTAGAACTTCAAATTTTATGTTCTGAAAAACCCCTTAGGCCTGAACAAATCAGAATGGTTGGTTATTCTTAACTGACCAGTTTTTACCCAAGAAAAAATATTTTTTTTATAAATTTAATAACCAAGTATTAATGATTTATATTTCTCTTTGGTATGATAAAAAAACAATTTACTACTGTATTGTTTGGTTGAAATTAGTGGAGAGTGGAACTTAAATGTTATTAACAGCAGAAAAAAATGATAAGCATTAATTTATGAGGTGATAGATGTGTTATTTACCTGGCAGGGGTGGGGAGTAGGAATATTTTCAAAATGTATACATATATCAATTCATCACAATGTATACTTTAAATATCTTAAAGTTTTGTCAATTATACTTCAGTAAAGATAAACAAAATAAAATCAATCTGGATTGTCTGAAAAAGTACAATTTAAATAATTAAAGCAACTAGGTAAAGTCTATGAACCTTCTCTCATGAAACTTGTAATAAATCATGAACTAATCATAGTCTAGTTTCATTTCTTAATCCTAAAGTGTCATCATGATCTTTTCTTGAGAATGAGTAGCTGTACTTCTGCTTCAGTAATATTTTAGTTTTTTGAGATACATCTTCACCTTCAAAAGGACCTCAGACACCTCAGGTTCTATCAGCAGCTCTCCATGGAAGAAACCCCAGTTCATCCTCAGTCCTTTTGATAAGTGTGCCTTCCTTGCAAAGTTTTGCCCTGTAAGAATCTACCAGTGATGCTCTTCTAGGTGGTCTTGCTTCCTATAGAAATCCCTTCTCAGATCCTAACCCATTTTTTTCAAAGACTGATTGATTCCATAATTTGTTTTATTACTTTGTCTTAAGGTAAGCTCTCGCTGCAACCATCTCTTCACCCTCAAATTTCTAGAATTTAAGGTTCAGTTCAGTCGCTCAGTCATGTCCAACTCTTTGCGACCCCATGAATCGCAGCACGCCAGGCCTCCCTGTCCATCACCAACTCCCGGAGTTCACCCAAACTCATGTGCATCGAGTCAGTGATGCCATCCAGCCGCCTCATCTTCTATCGTCCCCTTCTCCTCCCATCTTCAATGTTTCCCGCATCAGGGTCTTTTCCAATGCGTGAATTCTTCATACAGGGTGGCCAAAGTATTGGAGTTTCAGTTTCAGCATCAGTCCTTCCAATGAACACTCAGGACTGGTGTCCTTTAGGATAGACTTGTTGGATCTCCTTGCAGTCCAAGGGACTTGCAAGAGTCTTCTCCAGCACCACAGTTCGAAGGCATCAATTCTTTGGCACTCAGCTTTCTTCACAGTCCAACTCTCACATCCATACATGACCACTGAAAAAAACCATAGCCTTGACTAGATGGACCTTTGTTAGCAAAGGTCTCTGCTTTTTAATATGCTATCTAGGTTGGTCATAATTTTCTTTCCAAGGAGTAACTGTCTTAATTTCATAGCTGCAATCACCATCTGCAGTGATTTTGGAGCCCCCCAAAAAGTCTGACACTGTTTCCATTGAATTATTTATGCATCTATGTATTGAAACCCTCCCTGAAGCTCTGTTTGTCCCCGACCCCTTTCTGCCATCCATGCTACTACAGGTTTCAGGTAGCCCTCCGATTTCACAAGGGAGTTTTGCCTCTCTCTCTCTCTCTCAAATCTTTTTAAACACATTTAAAATGGGAACAGAACACAATTTTGATTTTACTTTTTATTGTTTAAAATAATAGTTGTGGCTGTGAGGATGGACTTGAAAAAATAAGTTAACACAGGTAGGACTAATACCAGAAGGAGGGGTTAGGTGTTGGAAGAAGAGAAAGGGGAGAGGTAGAGATGGAGACTAAAGAAGGAAAATAACCCTATCTTCTTTCTTATCTTCTCTTTTTGTCTTGGTAGAAGTCCCTGATTCTGTTTCCACTTCTCCATCTGAAATTTCATCTCTGCTTTGATCCCAACAATCCAATATATCTGATATGTGATAAAATTGGTTTTTAAAGTATCACCTTTATTTAATGTGCCATATCCTGAGTACTGGATTCAGATAGAACAATAAGAATGTATATTAATTAATTAAACTGCTTCTAAATATTTGCAAATAGGACTTTCAAATTATGTAAATTTATGAAAAGATGCAAATCAGAATCTTTCCCAGTTTTGCATGTAATGAAATCTAGTACTTCTGTTATAAAGTTCTATGATTTTCCCCCCACCTCTACTGAAAGATAAAAGTGCCAACCACTGTCTTTTTTCAGCCTTTCCCCTTGGAATTCCTGTCACTCTTATTTAGCATACCTTATTTCTTCATGGAAATAGCACTGTTTAGTTTATTAAAAATTCATGGGGCACAATTTTCTCTTGAGTACATAGGGCCTAAGGCTTTCAACCATGTCTATGTTATTGCCTAAAAACTTACCTACGTTTAAAAGATTCATGAATTTAGAGTTACTATTGCCCAAATATCAGCAAAGTCTTTTTTTAGAGTTATAGAACACAAGATTAGGAAAAAAAAAACTACAAGAGATCACCATTCTGTTTTTACTTTTGGAAGTACTTGTCTTATATTAATCAAAACCAATAAATAACTAATCTTACTATTAAAAACGATGTCACCACTCATTTTGGTACTTAGATATTTCAAAGAAGTGCCTATTCCTTATGGAATGATGCCTTTTGTTGTAATATTGATTCTATTTTCTCTTACTAGATAGAGTTTTTAAGTAGTCTCTGTGCTTCAAGTCTTTTTTCAAATTTTCATGGTTATATTTCCTGATCTGTTCTTAAAACTTCTTTCATTTTTCTCAAAACTCAGCTTTCTAATTTTATTTGTAAACTTTAAAATTCTCATATACATGATATCTGGGGATATAAAATTTTTTAAAAAAACATTGTTTTTTAAAAACAATTTCTGTGTTGGAATAATAAAAATTCTTTACATATTGTTCCATATTTATACAAGTAGAAGATCCTGTGTTTGACCTATTTCTTTTCTCTTTAAAACATTATTCTTAATTTTCATAAACTAAACATAAAATTTACCATCTTAATCATTTTTAAGTGTACATGTTTGTGGTAGCACATATGTTCGCATTGTTCACATTGAGAGGATACAGATTTTGACCACCCAAATACTAACCTAGATAATATTTGACTCCTTTGATCCAACAGCTTTTAATATGTTTTATGAATTTTTCCATGTTTTATTTTTTTATATTTTATAACTCAAGCACCTAGCACAGAGTTTACAAGTCAATAAATGTTAAAGATCAAGGACTCAAACCAAACATCCACCAAGGGAGTCCATCAGAGTTTGAAGTCTGAAGTTTTGTGAAATGGAACTGAGAAAACTGCTCTATTCAAAACAGAGTACTGTATGTGATGATTCTCATCTGCTATTATTAGCATTGTCTGAGAGTCAAGTACTTCATTTATTGAATGCCTGTTCAATGGGTCTTAAAACTGGATAACATTATTTCTCTGGGGACAGAAAACAGACTACTCATCTATATTCTATTCATTTCATCCCTTCAGGGCTACAAGCCTGTCTAGAAGAGAATGTATTAAGGTGTTAGCTATTTTTATCAGATCTGACGTCATGAAAAGAATTTAAAATCATGCTTTGACCATAAGCAACTTTGTTGTTGCTGTTTATTCACTAAATCATGTCTGACTCTTTGCATCCCAATAGACTGTAGTCTGCCAGGTTCTTCTGTGGGATTTCCCAGGCAAGAATACTGTTTAGTTCAGTTCAGTTGCTCAGTGGTGTCTGACTCTTTGCAGCCCCATGGACTGCAGCATGCCAGGCTTCCCTGCCCATCACCAACTCCCAGACCTTGCTCAAATTCACGTCCATCGAGTCAGTGATGCCATCCAACCATCTCATCTTCTGTCATCCCTTCTCCTCCTGCCTTCAGTCTTTCACAGAATCAGGGTCTTTTCCAATGAGTCAGCACCAGGTGGCCAAAGTATTGGAGCTTCAGCTTCAGCATCAGTCCTTCCAATGAATAGTCAGGACTGATTTCCTTTATGATTGACTGGTTTGATCTCCTTGCTGCCCAAAGGATTCTCAAGAGTCTTCTCTAACACACAGTTCAAAAGAATCAATACTGTATTAAAAGAATACTGTAGTGGATTGCCATTTCCTTCTCCAGGAGATCTTTCCAACACAAGGACTGAACCAGCATCTCCTATATTGGCAGGCAGATTCTTTAGCCTGACCCATCAGCACCTTTACATGTATGATATTCATAATTGCAGTCACTTACCAAGTGTATATTATGTTTGAAGGACTGTGCTAAAAAGCATTTTGCAGATGCTATTTTATGTAATCTTCATAGAAACTCTATCAGACAATGCTATTACCTTCACTATGCAGGTAAGGAAACTATCTTAGGTTGCATGGGTTACCCAAATGTACAGAGCTAGAGAGTAAAAGAAATAAGATTTCATCTGGTCTGCCTGATTTCAAGCCTTGTTTTTTTTTTTTCACTATGTCAATATTTTTTACAGATTCATGACCTACAATTAACTTGTTAATATTGATGAGAATTGAAACTTTGGATAAGCATAAAAGTAAAAGCTGTTAAACTTCTTTTTAAAAACTGAGAGTACAAAAAAGGCATTGATTAAATTGTAATGAATAATTTGATTGACAAAGACATTTCGATGTTGGAATTTACTGATTAAGGATCCCAAAAACCCAGGTTCTGTTCTTGCTCTTGCTACTTACTAGTTGTATTGTCTTTAGCAAGACAGTCATCTACAGTGATTTCAGTATGTTCCTTTAGTGTTGTTGTTCATTTGCTCAATCGTGTCCAACTGTTTATGATCCCGTGGAATACAGCACAACAGGCTTCCCTGTGCTTCACCATCCCAGAGCTTGCTCAAACTCATGTCCATCAAGTTGGTGATGCCATCCGAACCATCTTGCCCTCTGTTGTCCCCTTCTTCTCCTGCCTTCAATCTTTCCCAGTATCAGGGTCTTCTTTAATGAATCAGATCTTCGCATCAAGTGGTCAAAGTATTAGAGCTTCACTTTCAAGCATCAGCCCTTCTAATGAGTATTCAGGATTTATTTCCTTTAGGATTGACTGGTTTAATCTCCTTGCAGTCAAAGGGACTCTCAAGAATCTTATCCAACACCACAGGTCAAAAACATCAATTCTTCAGCATTCACCCTTCTTCATGCTCCAACTTTTTTATCAATACATGACTACTAGAAAAATCATAGCTTTGACAATATGAACCTTTGTCAGCAAAGTAATGTTTCTGCTTTTTAATATGCTTTCTAGATTGGTCATAGCTTTTCTTGTAAGGAGCAAGCATCTTTTAATTTCATGGCTGCAGTCACCATCTGCAGTGATTTTGGAACCTGAGAAAATAAAGTCTGTCACTGTTTCCATTGTTTCCCCATCTATTTGCTATGAAGTTATGGAACTAGATGCCATGATCTTCACTTTTTGAACGTTGAGTTTTAAGCCAGCTTTTCCACTCTCTTCTTTCACCTTCATGAAGAGGCTTTTTAGTTCCTCTCTACTTTCTGTCATAAAGGTGATGTCATCTTCATATCTGAGGTTATAAATATTTCTCCTGGCATTCTTGATTCCACCTTGTGCTTCATCCAGCCTGGCATTTCTAATGATGTACTCTGCATAGAAGTTAAATAAGCAGGGTGACAGTATACAGCCTTGATGTGCTCCTTTCCTGATCTGGAACCCGTCTATTGTTCCATGTGCAGTTCTAACTGTTGCTTCTTGACCTGCATGAAGATTTCTCAGGAGGCAAGTCAGGTGGTCTGGTATTCCCATCTCGAAGAATTTTCCACAGTTTGTGGTGATCCACACAGTCAAAGGCTTTAGAATAGCCAATGAAGCAGAAATATATATATTTTTTTAATTCTCTTCCTTTTTTGATGATCCAACAGATATTGACAATCTGATCTCTGGTTCCTCTGCCTTTTCTAAATCCAGCTTGAACATCTGGAAGTTCTCAGTTCATGTACTGTTGAAGCCTGGCTTGGAGAATTTTGAGCATTACTTTGCTAGTATGTGAAATGGGTACAATTGTAGAGTAGCTTCATCATTTTTCAGCATTGCCTTTCTTTGGGGTTGGAATGAAAATTGGCCTTTTCCAGTCCTGTGGTCGCTGCTGAGTTTTCCAAATTTGCCGGCATATGGAATGCAGCACTTTCACAGGATCATCTTTTAGGATTTGAAATAGCTCAAGTAGAATTCCATTATTTCCACTAGCTTTATTTGTAGTGATACTTCTGAAGGCTCACTTGACTTCAAACTCCAAGATGTCTGGCTCTAGGTAAATGATCATACCCTCATGGTTATCTGGGTCTTTAAGATCCTTTTTTGTATAGTTCTTTGGTTTATTCTTGCCACCTCTTCTTAATATCTTCTGCTTCTGTTAGGTCCATATCATTTCTGTCCTTTATTGAGCCCTTCTTGCATGAAATGGTCTCTTGGTATTTCTAATTGTCTTGAAGAGATCTCTAATCTTTCCCATTCTATTGTTTTCCTCTATTTCTTTGCATTGTTCACTTAGAAAGTTTTTCCATTAGTAAACAGGCATGAAAATACTTACTTTATCCAATATCAATAGTGCCATTGATGTCCACATGAGATAAATTATGTGAAATCAGTCTGAAAATATAGGTACTGTGTATTGGTTTGAGGTGATTTCAAATCCACTTGCCTGTGTCTTAGGTAAAATTGTCTTGTTCTACTTGTGTATGACTAAGACAAGAAAACAAGTATTTTTTTAGAAGTGAAGTTGTTGTGGTATAGGAATGAGTTAAGTTGTTTCAGGATGTCATCATCTCATCCGTTGCCCTTAATAAGCACTAAATAGCTCAGCTGCCCAGGGGCCTTGCTAAGAACTTACTGATAAGAACTTGTGGAGAAGCAACTATGGCAAGGGGACATTTAGACTGTAAATACTGGGAGTTTGTGAGGAATATCTGAGAGAAAGAGTATTTTGCTTTGGGCAGAAGTTATTTTTTGCAGATCTAACTTTCCTAAGGTCTTGATACACTTGCTCTTGCCATGTTATTTACTCTGATTGGGCAGTGTAGTGTTAAGCCATGCAGCAGTCTCAGAAGGAGAAGAAACACTCACTCCTGCCTGTTTAAAATGCTCCTCATAGGCAGTGGTGCAACCTGAGCAATAGTGTCTTAAATAATAACCCTCAAGCAGCCTAGCCTGCCACCCACACCACTGCCTTCATTCCCTAGCAACCTGCTCTGACAAAAAGGACTATCATATTTTTGCTTTGACAGCTGGACATCAGCTCTTTGTTAAGTCTTCTCTCCTAAGTCCCCAGTGTACAAAGGTACACCTTGAACTAAATTTGGACTTTATTTCTTTCATCTCCCCTTGCCTGTAACAGTAGTGTAACTATTCTACCATTTGTTTGGAGTGTGTTCTTTCTTTATTGGCTTATCAAAAGACACTTTCTTATGTGTTATTGGTTTGTGAAATTATTATAGGTTCCACAGTGAACCTATGTTAAATAAGTTGCTAGCAAAGACAAACTCTGAGTATTATTTGCCCCCAAAACAAGATAGTGCATATTGTATTTTATGTAAGAAAGAAGTAGAGTTTCTATTAACCTATAATTTTTCTAGAAGCAACATTTTAGGAAGAAAAAGTGAGAATCTAGACACATACTTGAGGTTTTAAAAAAATGTTTTCTTTTATATTGAGATGTACTGATTAACACTGTTGTGATAGTTTCAGGTGAACAGTGATGGAACTCAGTCATACATATATGTATATCCATTTTCCCTCAAACTCCCTCCCATACAGGTCACCACACAACACTGGGCAGAGTTCAATGTGCTGTACTCATACTTGAGTTTTAATCTTACATTTATCTCTAAGCACTTGTGTCTGGGTGCTTCCCAGGTGGCTCAGTCAGTGGTAAAGAATCTGTCTGCAATGGAGGAGACACAGGTTCAATCCCTGGGTTGGGAAGATTCCCTGGAGGAAGAAATAGCAACCCACTCCAGTGTTCCTTCTGGGAAAATCCCATGGACAGAGTAGCCTGGTGGGCTACAGTACCTTGGGTAGCCAAAAGTCAGACATGACTGAACGTCAATGTACACACACTTGTGTCTGACACATGTTAAATCTTCAGCAACCCTTCCCTCTTCTGTGTCTATCTTTCATTCTCTTCATCTGAAAAATGAGAACGTCTGAGCTAGTTAATGGCTACAGACCAATCCAGCCAAAATACCTGGATATATGAAATGGCATGTCACTTTAAGACTCATTACAACTAAAAAGTCTTCTGAGTCTCTTAAATGTATACCTTGGGCCATAGTACCCTAGACATGGTCTTTATGCTCCATATCTAGGCGAAAAACCAAAATGCTCTATTTTATAAAAACCTGCCTACTAAATTCCCTGAATTTCCATGTCTTTCTTCCTCAAAGGTAACCTTTTCCCAGATATTAAATTGGAATAAAGATTTCTCTCATCTTATTCCCAAAACAACAACAATAAAAACCAATCAACTTCTTTAAAGAGGACATACTTTGTGTTTAACTCACAGATCACCTGCTTATAGCTGAGTAATTTTGGACACACATTACATTTCTTAAGACTTTAGTTGTATAAATATATAAAATTAGATTATCATCTTCCACCTTCTAGAGTTACGGTCAGGACTAAGTGAGAGATCCTACATATGGTGCCTAGCACAGAGCCAGATAGAGAGCAGATGCTCATTAATTTGCCTCTTTCCCTTCCCAAGTAATCACCATTAGGGAAACTTTCCAGGTCCACAAATAATACCAGACCCCTTATAACAGGTATGGGGCTCATGAGAATTATTTTAAAAAGAAGAGCATCTAGCAAACTACAAGAATTTTTGTTTGTCTCCCCATTTGAAGATTTATGGAAATAATGACTTCTTGGAAAGCCAAGAGCCAAGACACATAGACACCTAGAGTAGGAATGTTACTGAAGAGATGAAGAAAGAATACAAGTGGAAGCTGAACATTCAAATCTCTTACCAATCACCAAGAAAAATTAATTGCTTCAGTGAAGTTATTTTAGAGTGAGTGAAGTCACTTTAGAATGAGTGAAGTCTGGCAGTTCAGAATATAAGTTTTCAAAAGGTGACTGTGTAGAAATCTTTTTTTTCCCCCTTCAGAGCCAGATGTTTCTGACATGGCAGACAAAGCTCTTTAAAGTTGTTAATAAGAGTCTGAAAGAGACAGTCAAATTAAGTTGCAAATATAAGCTTTACAAGAAGATGCACACTTAAAGGAACTTTTTAGAGTAGTTGTACTCGTGGTCATGTTGTTGTTCAGTTGCTAAGTCATGTCCAACTCTTTGCAACCCCATGGACTATAGCACACCAGGCCTCTCTGTCCCTCACCATCTCCTGGAGTTGGCCCAGGTTAAGTTCAATTCCACTGTGTTGTTGAAGCTATCCAACCATCTCATCCTCTGCCTCTCGGCAGCACCCTCATGATCATGGGTCTCGATTAAGATATAAGTGATATGTGACGACTATCTATAGCCCTTTTCTATTCCTCTCTGGGAAATGCACTTGTGGCTATTTCAAACTGATTTTTATTTAGAAATCAGTCCATATTAAATCCTGGCTTAACTGAATCATTGACCAGAGTATTTGGCTTTGTGTTAGATACATATTGGAACCAGGACCTATAGGTGACAGGATCTCCAACTCTTTCACTGTCTGTTCTGGGTGTTAGTCCTTCAAATAAATTTTTGTGTCTGGACAATGAGACTTTTTACTCTAAATTAAGGTTTCTTAACCCTAGCTCCGTAATATTTGGGGCTGGGTAGTCATTTAGGGGCCTGTCATATCATTGAAGGATGTTTAACAACATGTTTGGTGCCAGTAACACCCCACCCCTCCAATCATGACAATCAAGAATGTCTCTAGACAGTGTCAAGTGTCCCCTGGGAGGCAAAAATCATCCCAGATTGATAATCATTGAGAATCACAAGAGGAAAGTTGTGCTCATCTCTTAAGTATAAAGGCTACTTACCTAAGTATTTATTGTCCTACACAAGAGATTCAATTTTAAAAAATACTAGGCATATGAAAAGGGGGAAACTGCTTTTGAGATCAAGCATCAGAAACAGACACAGGTATGACACAGAGGCTGGAACTTGNCCATCTATTTGCTATGAAGTTATGGAACTAGATGCCATGATCTTCACTTTTTGAACGTTGAGTTTTAAGCCAGCTTTTCCACTCTCTTCTTTCACCTTCATGAAGAGGCTTTTTAGTTCCTCTCTACTTTCTGTCATAAAGGTGATGTCATCTTCATATCTGAGGTTATAAATATTTCTCCTGGCATTCTTGATTCCACCTTGTGCTTCATCCAGCCTGGCATTTCTAATGATGTACTCTGCATAGAAGTTAAATAAGCAGGGTGACAGTATACAGCCTTGATGTGCTCCTTTCCTGATCTGGAACCCGTCTATTGTTCCATGTGCAGTTCTAACTGTTGCTTCTTGACCTGCATGAAGATTTCTCAGGAGGCAAGTCAGGTGGTCTGGTATTCCCATCTCGAAGAATTTTCCACAGTTTGTGGTGATCCACACAGTCAAAGGCTTTAGAATAGCCAATGAAGCAGAAATATATATATTTTTTTAATTCTCTTCCTTTTTTGATGATCCAACAGATATTGACAATCTGATCTCTGGTTCCTCTGCCTTTTCTAAATCCAGCTTGAACATCTGGAAGTTCTCAGTTCATGTACTGTTGAAGCCTGGCTTGGAGAATTTTGAGCATTACTTTGCTAGTATGTGAAATGGGTACAATTGTAGAGTAGCTTCATCATTTTTCAGCATTGCCTTTCTTTGGGGTTGGAATGAAAATTGGCCTTTTCCAGTCCTGTGGTCGCTGCTGAGTTTTCCAAATTTGCCGGCATATGGAATGCAGCACTTTCACAGGATCATCTTTTAGGATTTGAAATAGCTCAAGTAGAATTCCATTATTTCCACTAGCTTTATTTGTAGTGATACTTCTGAAGGCTCACTTGACTTCAAACTCCAAGATGTCTGGCTCTAGGTAAATGATCATACCCTCATGGTTATCTGGGTCTTTAAGATCCTTTTTTGTATAGTTCTTTGGTTTATTCTTGCCACCTCTTCTTAATATCTTCTGCTTCTGTTAGGTCCATATCATTTCTGTCCTTTATTGAGCCCTTCTTGCATGAAATGGTCTCTTGGTATTTCTAATTGTCTTGAAGAGATCTCTAATCTTTCCCATTCTATTGTTTTCCTCTATTTCTTTGCATTGTTCACTTAGAAAGTTTTTCCATTAGTAAACAGGCATGAAAATACTTACTTTATCCAATATCAATAGTGCCATTGATGTCCACATGAGATAAATTATGTGAAATCAGTCTGAAAATATAGGTACTGTGTATTGGTTTGAGGTGATTTCAAATCCACTTGCCTGTGTCTTAGGTAAAATTGTCTTGTTCTACTTGTGTATGACTAAGACAAGAAAACAAGTATTTTTTTAGAAGTGAAGTTGTTGTGGTATAGGAATGAGTTAAGTTGTTTCAGGATGTCATCATCTCATCCGTTGCCCTTAATAAGCACTAAATAGCTCAGCTGCCCAGGGGCCTTGCTAAGAACTTACTGATAAGAACTTGTGGAGAAGCAACTATGGCAAGGGGACATTTAGACTGTAAATACTGGGAGTTTGTGAGGAATATCTGAGAGAAAGAGTATTTTGCTTTGGGCAGAAGTTATTTTTTGCAGATCTAACTTTCCTAAGGTCTTGATACACTTGCTCTTGCCATGTTATTTACTCTGATTGGGCAGTGTAGTGTTAAGCCATGCAGCAGTCTCAGAAGGAGAAGAAACACTCACTCCTGCCTGTTTAAAATGCTCCTCATAGGCAGTGGTGCAACCTGAGCAATAGTGTCTTAAATAATAACCCTCAAGCAGCCTAGCCTGCCACCCACACCACTGCCTTCATTCCCTAGCAACCTGCTCTGACAAAAAGGACTATCATATTTTTGCTTTGACAGCTGGACATCAGCTCTTTGTTAAGTCTTCTCTCCTAAGTCCCCAGTGTACAAAGGTACACCTTGAACTAAATTTGGACTTTATTTCTTTCATCTCCCCTTGCCTGTAACAGTAGTGTAACTATTCTACCATTTGTTTGGAGTGTGTTCTTTCTTTATTGGCTTATCAAAAGACACTTTCTTATGTGTTATTGGTTTGTGAAATTATTATAGGTTCCACAGTGAACCTATGTTAAATAAGTTGCTAGCAAAGACAAACTCTGAGTATTATTTGCCCCCAAAACAAGATAGTGCATATTGTATTTTATGTAAGAAAGAAGTAGAGTTTCTATTAACCTATAATTTTTCTAGAAGCAACATTTTAGGAAGAAAAAGTGAGAATCTAGACACATACTTGAGGTTTTAAAAAAATGTTTTCTTTTATATTGAGATGTACTGATTAACACTGTTGTGATAGTTTCAGGTGAACAGTGATGGAACTCAGTCATACATATATGTATATCCATTTTCCCTCAAACTCCCTCCCATACAGGTCACCACACAACACTGGGCAGAGTTCAATGTGCTGTACTCATACTTGAGTTTTAATCTTACATTTATCTCTAAGCACTTGTGTCTGGGTGCTTCCCAGGTGGCTCAGTCAGTGGTAAAGAATCTGTCTGCAATGGAGGAGACACAGGTTCAATCCCTGGGTTGGGAAGATTCCCTGGAGGAAGAAATAGCAACCCACTCCAGTGTTCCTTCTGGGAAAATCCCATGGACAGAGTAGCCTGGTGGGCTACAGTACCTTGGGTAGCCAAAAGTCAGACATGACTGAACGTCAATGTACACACACTTGTGTCTGACACATGTTAAATCTTCAGCAACCCTTCCCTCTTCTGTGTCTATCTTTCATTCTCTTCATCTGAAAAATGAGAACGTCTGAGCTAGTTAATGGCTACAGACCAATCCAGCCAAAATACCTGGATATATGAAATGGCATGTCACTTTAAGACTCATTACAACTAAAAAGTCTTCTGAGTCTCTTAAATGTATACCTTGGGCCATAGTACCCTAGACATGGTCTTTATGCTCCATATCTAGGCGAAAAACCAAAATGCTCTATTTTATAAAAACCTGCCTACTAAATTCCCTGAATTTCCATGTCTTTCTTCCTCAAAGGTAACCTTTTCCCAGATATTAAATTGGAATAAAGATTTCTCTCATCTTATTCCCAAAACAACAACAATAAAAACCAATCAACTTCTTTAAAGAGGACATACTTTGTGTTTAACTCACAGATCACCTGCTTATAGCTGAGTAATTTTGGACACACATTACATTTCTTAAGACTTTAGTTGTATAAATATATAAAATTAGATTATCATCTTCCACCTTCTAGAGTTACGGTCAGGACTAAGTGAGAGATCCTACATATGGTGCCTAGCACAGAGCCAGATAGAGAGCAGATGCTCATTAATTTGCCTCTTTCCCTTCCCAAGTAATCACCATTAGGGAAACTTTCCAGGTCCACAAATAATACCAGACCCCTTATAACAGGTATGGGGCTCATGAGAATTATTTTAAAAAGAAGAGCATCTAGCAAACTACAAGAATTTTTGTTTGTCTCCCCATTTGAAGATTTATGGAAATAATGACTTCTTGGAAAGCCAAGAGCCAAGACACATAGACACCTAGAGTAGGAATGTTACTGAAGAGATGAAGAAAGAATACAAGTGGAAGCTGAACATTCAAATCTCTTACCAATCACCAAGAAAAATTAATTGCTTCAGTGAAGTTATTTTAGAGTGAGTGAAGTCACTTTAGAATGAGTGAAGTCTGGCAGTTCAGAATATAAGTTTTCAAAAGGTGACTGTGTAGAAATCTTTTTTTTCCCCCTTCAGAGCCAGATGTTTCTGACATGGCAGACAAAGCTCTTTAAAGTTGTTAATAAGAGTCTGAAAGAGACAGTCAAATTAAGTTGCAAATATAAGCTTTACAAGAAGATGCACACTTAAAGGAACTTTTTAGAGTAGTTGTACTCGTGGTCATGTTGTTGTTCAGTTGCTAAGTCATGTCCAACTCTTTGCAACCCCATGGACTATAGCACACCAGGCCTCTCTGTCCCTCACCATCTCCTGGAGTTGGCCCAGGTTAAGTTCAATTCCACTGTGTTGTTGAAGCTATCCAACCATCTCATCCTCTGCCTCTCGGCAGCACCCTCATGATCATGGGTCTCGATTAAGATATAAGTGATATGTGACGACTATCTATAGCCCTTTTCTATTCCTCTCTGGGAAATGCACTTGTGGCTATTTCAAACTGATTTTTATTTAGAAATCAGTCCATATTAAATCCTGGCTTAACTGAATCATTGACCAGAGTATTTGGCTTTGTGTTAGATACATATTGGAACCAGGACCTATAGGTGACAGGATCTCCAACTCTTTCACTGTCTGTTCTGGGTGTTAGTCCTTCAAATAAATTTTTGTGTCTGGACAATGAGACTTTTTACTCTAAATTAAGGTTTCTTAACCCTAGCTCCGTAATATTTGGGGCTGGGTAGTCATTTAGGGGCCTGTCATATCATTGAAGGATGTTTAACAACATGTTTGGTGCCAGTAACACCCCACCCCTCCAATCATGACAATCAAGAATGTCTCTAGACAGTGTCAAGTGTCCCCTGGGAGGCAAAAATCATCCCAGATTGATAATCATTGAGAATCACAAGAGGAAAGTTGTGCTCATCTCTTAAGTATAAAGGCTACTTACCTAAGTATTTATTGTCCTACACAAGAGATTCAATTTTAAAAAATACTAGGCATATGAAAAGGGGGAAACTGCTTTTGAGATCAAGCATCAGAAACAGACACAGGTATGACACAGAGGCTGGAACTTGCAGATAGAGATTTAAAATAATGGTAATATATTAACAGTCCTAATGGGAAAGGTAGACAACATGTAAAGTCAAATGAGTAATTTGAGCAGAAAATAGAAATTATAAAAACAGTCACATGGAAATGCTAGAAATCAAAACCAGAAATGAAGAATGACTTAAGTCCACTTAAGTTATTTTCCATTCGACACAGTTAAGGAAGGAATTGATGACCTTGAAGACACATCATAAGAGATCACACAAGATAGAAAGAAACTTGTGACAGTTTTTTAAAGTTTGCCAATTAAAGAATAACCTGTGTTATGAAATAATGTAATTCCATTACATTACATGTAAATTCCATTACATGTAAATAATTCATTTGCATTTTAGCTTCCTAAACCTCTCTGGATCATACTTAGCTGTTCAGTTCATTTCAGTCGCTCAGTCATGTCCAACTCTTTGCGACCTCATGAATCGCAGCATGCCAGTCCTCCCTGTCCATCACCAACTCCCGGAGCTCACTCAAACTCATGTCCATTGAGTCGGTGATGCCATCCAGCCATCTCATCCTCTGTCGTCCCCTTCTCCTCCTGCCCCCAATCCCTCCCAGCATCAGAGTCTTTTCCAACGAGTCAACTCTTCTCATGAGGTGGCCAAAGTACTGGAGTTTCAGCTTTAGCATCATTCCTTCCAAAGAACATCCAGAACTGATCTCCTTTAGAATGGACTGGTTGGATCTCCTTGCAGTCCAAGAGACTCTCAAGAGTATTCTCCAACACCACAGTTCAAAAGCAACAATTCTTCGATGCTCAGCTTTATTCACAGTCCAGCTCTCACATCCATACATGACTACTGGATAAACCATAGCCTTGACTAGACAGACCTTTGTTGGCCAAGTAATGTCTCTGCTTTTTAATATGCTATCTAGATTGGTCATAAATTTCCTTCCAAGGAGTAAGTGTCTTTTAATTTCATGGTTGCAGTCACTATCTGCAGTGATTTTGGAGTCCCCCAAAATGAAGTCTGACACTGTTTCCACTGTTTCCCCATCTATTTGCCATGAAGTGATGGGACCAGATGCCATGATCTATGTTTTCTGAATGTTGAGCTTCAAGCCAACTTTTTCACTCTCCTCTCTCACTGTCATCAAGAGGCTGTTTAGTTCCTCTTCACTTTCTGCCATAAGGGTGGTGTCATCTGCATATCTGAGGTTATTGATTTTTCTCCCGGCAATCTTGATTCCAGCTTGTGCTTCTTCCAGCCCAGCGTTTATCATGATATACTCTGCATATACTATCTTATACTTTATGCCATCCTCTTGATTTGTTCTTGATCTTGTTAGAGTGCTTCCTAAGATTGTTTTTCTATCCTGTGTTTTAGCGGTTAAAAATTTTATGTTCAATATTATTTTTGGTTTATCTTGACAGTTAACTGAAACTCTTGGATTCAAAAATTTGAAGATCTTTCTTGTGAGTCATTTATATTTTCAGTGTTGCTTACAGGAAAATTGACATCATTCTGATTCTCTTCTTTATGAATAGTTCAATTTTTCTGGATACTCCTAGAAATTTCTCATTTTCCTTGGTGTACTAATTTCACCAGGAACTGATGGACTATAAGTGGTTTTCCATTAATTGTACAGTGTCCTTTGTGAGCTCTTTTAATCAAAAGATTTTATGTTTGTTAAACATTAGGAATTGTCCTTTGTTTTCTTAATCTTTTAAAAATATTTATTTATTTATTTAAATTGGAGGCTAATTACTTTACAATATTGTGGTGGTTTTTGCCATACATCAGCATGAATCAGCCATGGGTGTACATGTGTCCCCCCATCCTGAACTCCTTCCAACCTCCCTCCCCACCCCATCCATCTGGGTTGTCCTGGAGCACCAGCTTTGAGTGCCCTGATTTGAGTGCATCAAACTTGCACTGGTCATCTATTTGGCATATGGTAATATACATGTTTCAATGCTATTCTCTCAAATTATCCCACCCTCCCCTTCTCCCACAGGGTCCAAAAGTCTGTTCTTTACACCTGTCTCTTTTGCTGTCTTGCAATAGGGTTGTCATTTTTATTTTTCTAAATTTCATATATATGCATTAATATACTGTATTGGTATTTCTCTTTCTGACTTACTTCACTCTGTATAATAGGCTCCAGTTTCATCCACCTCATTAGAACTGACTCAAATGCATTCTTTTTTATAGCTGAGTAATATTCCATTGTGTATATGTACCACAGCTTTCTTATCCATTCATCTGCTGATGGGCATCTAGGTTGCTTCCATGTCCTATCTCTTGTAAACAGTGCTGCAATGAACATCGGGGTACATGTGTCTCTTTCAATTATGGTTTCCTCAGTGTGTATGCCCAGCAGTGGGATTGCTGGGTTGTATGGCAGTTCTATGTCCAGCTTTTTTAAGGAATCTCCATGCTGTTCTCCATAGTGGCTGAACTAGTTTGCATTCCCACCAACAGCATAAGAGGATTCCCTTTTCTCCACACCCTCTCCAGCATTTATTGTTTGCAGACTTTTTGATAGCAACTATTCTGACTGGCATGGGATGGTACCTCACTGTGGCTTTGCTTTGCATTTCTCTGATAATGAGTGAAGTTGAGCATCTTTTCATGTGTTTGTTAGCTATCTATATATCTTCTTTGGAGAAATATCTGTTTAGTTTTTTGGCCCACATTTTGATTGGATCATTTGATTGGGTCTGGTATTGAGCTGAATCAGCTGCTTATATAATTTGGAGATTAATTCTTTGTCATTTGTTTCATTTGCTAGTATTTTCTCCCATTCAGAAGGCTGTCTTTTCACCTTGCTTATAGTTTAATTCATTGTACAAAAGCTTTAAGTTAATTAGGTCCCATTTATTTATTTTTGTTTTTATTTCCATTACTCTTGGAGGTGGGTCATAGAGGATCTTTCTGTGATTTATGTTATAGAGTGTTCTGCCTGTGTTTTCCTCCAAGAGTTTATAGTTTCTGGTCTTACATTTAGATCTTTAATCCATTTTGAGTTTATTTTTGTGTATGGTGTTAGAAAGTCTCCTAGTTTCATTATTTTATGTGTAGCTGACCAGTTTTACCAGCACCACTTGTTAAAGAGTTTGTCTTTCCTCCAGTGCATATTTTTGCCTCCTCTGTCAAAGATAAGGTGCCCATAGGTGCATGGATTTATCTCTGGCCTTTTTATTGTGTTCCATTGATCTATATTTCTGTCTTTGTGGCAGTATCATTCTGCCTTGATGACTCTAGCTTTGTAATATAGTATGAAGTCAGGCAGGTTGATTCCTCTGGTTCCATTCTCTCTCTCAAGATTGCTTTGGCTATTTGAGCTTTTATGTGTTTCTATACAAATTGTGAAATTACTTGTTCTAGTTCTGTGAAAATACCATTGATAGCTTGATAGGGATTGCATTGAATCTATAGATTGCTTTGGGCACTATTCTCATTTTTACTTTATTGATTCTTCCAATCCATGAACATGTTATATTTCTCCATCTATTTGTATCATCTTTGATTTATTTCATCAGTGTTTTATAGTTTTCTATATATAGGTCTTTAGTTTTTTTAAGTAGATTTATTCCTAAATATTTTATTCTTTCTGTTGCAATGATGAATGGGACTGTTTCCTTAATTTCTCTTTCTGTTTTCTCATTGTTAGTGTATAGAAATACAAGGAATTTCTTTGTATTAACTTTATATCCTGCAACTTTATTATATTCATTGATTAGCTCTAGTAATTTTTTGGTGGTGTATTTAGGGCTTTCTATGTAGAAGATCATGTCACTTGCAAACATTGAGAGTTTTACTTCTTTTCCAGCCTGGATTCCTTTTATTTATTTATTTTTCTTCTTTGATTGCTGTGGCTAGGACTTCCAAAACTTGTTGAATAGTAGTGGTGAGAGTACAGTGGCCTTGGTGAGCTTTTTTATTTATTTATTTTTTATTTTTGGTGAGCTCTTTTAATCAAAAGATATTATATCTGTTAAACATTAGGAATTGTACTTTGCTTTCTTAATGTTTTAAAAATATCATTTACTTTTTCCTATGTACTGTTCTTCCAAAACTCCACTTACATAAAATTTCTAACTCCAGGTCTAATCTCAGAGTCTTATTTTCCCTTTAATGTTCAATAACTTTTTGTATGTAGTATAAATTATGAGAGATGTCTTTCATTTTCCAGATCACTGACTTGGTCATAAGGCATGTTCAGTTTACTATTTAGTTGGTTCACTAGATTTATTAGTTCAGCTATCATTTTTTATATTTTAAGTATTATTTCTTCTCTGATCTTCATAAAATCACTCTTCTGTATTTTTCTTATTCATAGTACATAGTATTATTCATAGTAGTATTTTCTTACTTGCATTATAGACAAAAATTTGTCAAATTTCTGCAAGTGCATTTTTCAGGAAATCTTTAAGTTTCTCTTTTGTTTTCTAAATTATTCAATATTTTCTGCTTCTGACATCAGTTGTTCTGTATGCTCTGCTTTTTTTCTTCTCATTTATGGATTTTGGTTTTGATTATGGTTATTGTTCAGCTTTAGGCATTCCTAGCTTTAAACACCTTTGACTCAAAGAAATCTTAAAACAGGAGAAAGGACAGGCTCACCTACACAATTAATTCAGTCACTCAGTCATGTCCTGCTCTCTATGGCTCCAAGGATTGCAGCATGCCAGGCTTCCCTGTCCATCACCAACTCCCAGAGCTTGCTCAAACTTATGGTCATTGAGTCGGTGATGCCATCCAACCATCTCATCCTCTGTCATCCTCTTCTCCTTCTGCCTTCAATCTTACCTAGCATCAGGGTCTTTTTCAGTGAGTCAGCTCTTCACATCAGATGGTCAAGTATTGGACTTTCAGTTTCAGCATCAGTACTTCCAATGAATATTCAAGACTGATTTCCTTTAGGATTGACTGGTTGGATCTCCTTGCAGTCCAAGAGACTCTCAAGAGTCTTCTGAAACAGCACGGTTCAAAAACATCAATTCTTCACTGCAGAGGTTTCTTTATGGTCCAACTCTCACACTCATACATGACTACTGGAAAAACCATAGCTTTTACTAGATGGACCTTTGTCAGCAAAGTAATGTCTCTGATTTTTAATATGTGTCTAGGTGGACCATAGCTTTTTTTCAAGGAGCAAGCTCTTTTAATTTCATGGTTGCAATCACCATCTACAGTGATTTTGGAGCCTATAAAAATAAAGTCTCTCACCATTTTCATTCCTTCCTCATCTATTTGCCATGAAGTGATGGGCTGTTTGCCATGATATTAGTTTTTTGAATGTTGCTCTTTCACTTTTTTTCACTTTCATCAAGAGGCTCTTTAGATCTTCTTCACTTTCTGCCATAAGGGTGGTGTCATCTGCACATCTGAGGTTATTGATATTTCTCCTGGAAATCTTGATTCCAGCCTGTGCTTCATCCAATAGAAGAATAATTTGCATCAGTGTCAGTGGAGTTGAGTCTGGTGATATGGTGATACATACTGAGTAGGGGTAGAACTAATGACAGCATTCTATACTGACCTTGATGCATAACACACCACAGTTCCTGCCCATTCTCTGACCCTGCTTCTCCAGACCTCCTGTTCATTCTGTGAGCTTGCTAAAACCCTTCCAAAACCCCTCTATGGTTGAAGACTTCAATGGCTAAAAAGAACTTATTCTAACTAGTATGAATACCCTTCACTGACCTTCATAGAAGTAAATGAAAGACTGATTATTTTTAACAGAAATCTGGGAATTGTAGATCAGTTTCTCTCAACGCTTTTTCACTTATGGGACAGGTATCTTCAGCTTCTGTGTAAATGAGAGTGAATGCGGAAAGAAAGTTTCTCTGTATGGAAGCATGCTGCCCTATGTTTGGCATTATAAGGAGGGATTCACACTGGGAGTGCAAAGTTTTAGTCAGTTCTTAGGAGAAGTGCCTTTGTCTGTCCGCAGTCTCCTCCCTTCCCATTCTCTCTCCTCTCTTTTGTGTATTTGGAAGAGTTCTGATAATAGCTATATTTCTGCTCTTTTTTTCAAGTCTCTGCTCACAGCCTCTTTATGTAATAAATAGAAACTGGGGAGGACCCAGTCACCATATTTGTTAAGAATGTGATTCTTTTATCTTTGTATTGATTGAAACTGGGTTTGTAGCTAGTATATCTTGCACTGTGGTTTCCTCTGATTAGATTTCATCACCAATTAATTCCATTGGTTTTTTGTCTTATAAAATGTCTTATCATGCTTGGACCTCTAATAACACTTCCTTTCCAGAAGTGGTGTATATCATCATTATTATTGTTGCTTTTGTTACTATTGTTGTTCAGTCCTTAAGTCATATTTGATTCTTTGCGACCCCCATAGACTGCAACATGCCAGGCTTCCTGTCTTTCACCATCTGCTGGAGTTTGCTTAAACTCATTTCCATTGAGTTGGTATCCAACCATTGAGATGCATCCAACCATCTCATCCTCTGTTGTCCCTTTCTCCTGTCTTTAATCTTTCCCAGCATCAGGATTGTTTACAGTGAGTCAGATCTTTTCATCAGGTGGCCACTGTATTGGAGCTTCAGCATCAGTCCTTTCAATGAGTATTCAGGGTTGATTTCCTTTAGGATTTACTGGTTTGATCTTCTAGCAGTCCAAGGGACTCTCAAGACTCTTTCCCAACACTGCAGTTTGAAAGCATCAATCCTTTGGCACTCAGCTGTCTTAATGGTCCAACTCTTACATATGTAAATTATTTAAACACTTTTATACATTCCAATGGGAACTTTGGAGAGAAGGAAGAAAGGATATGCTGTCACCATCTAGTTTTGCAATTACATGAAATGTCCAATGATTCCCAAACTTAGCTGCACCTTGGAGTGTTTTTTTTTTTTTACTAGTGCCAGAACTTTAGTTTTTAAAGCTACCTAGATGATTGTAATGTGAAGTTAAGTTGAAGAATGACTCTTATAAGCATATATATATAGCCTATTTAAAGAGGAGTGAATTCTCAACCTTCTGTCTCTATAAGAATATTCAGAAAAGATTATAGGATCTCCTACTCACTATGTTGATTAGGTAGGTTCTGCTTTAGGTATCCTAAAAGAAAACAGGGACCTGAAATTTCCTTCATTGGTTTCTGAATACTTCTGCTTCTTCCTAATTTTATTTTTGTGCTTTCACCTTAATACCTACAAAGGGCAGATAAAGCTACTATAACACAGCTTTAAAATCCTCAGTGCTATGAATCAAGAAGCTACCCCTTAACATTTAATTGAAGTTGACATGTAATATGTACCTTACATATTTTTCCCAACCTGGCCCACCCCAGAAGTTCTTGAATACCTGCTGGCTTATCATTTCAGAATCATTTTAATGGTCCATTCTATGGGAAAAACCATAGCCTTGACTAGATGGACCTTTGTTGGCAAAGTAATGTCTCTGCTTTTGAATATGCTGTCTAGGTTGGTCATAACTTTCCTTCCAAGGAGTAAGCATCTTTTAATTTCATGGCTGCAATTACCATCTGGAGTGATTTTGGAGCCCAAAAGTAATTGAGTGTAGCACTTCTCTAAAACTAGAATATACTTACAATTTCAGATGAATCTTTTTCCATTCTTGTACTGAGGACTGCTGCATAGATTCTTAACCAATATGGAAGTAATGTGCTTCCAAGCAGCCTGCCAAACTAGAAAGTCAGATATTTTCAAGTTCTATAAAAAATTTTAGAGACATTAGAGTTAAAGTTTTATTATAGCCCATTATATAAGAGAGTATATTTTCCACAAACTAAAATTCTAATTTTGTCTAATACAATTTTAATCCCATAACATTAAAATCAAGAGAATCAAGATTTTAAAATTTTAAATAATTCTTGTGTTTATACTAGCATTATCATTTTACAAAGGGAATATGTCTGATTTTTAATCCCATTATGAAACAGGGATTCATATTCTACATAAAATGTGTAGTCCCTTTTAATTATATCCTATTTAATACAACACCACATCTAATTTACTAAGTGCTAATTATATATTATAGAAGCAGTCAAAAAAATATCTCTTCTGCTTATTGCTGGAAATTTTCCCATAGAAAGAAATGAGATGTAGAATGCTTTGAGAGCATATAATTAAGAAATCAGTATCTAAAATTTCACTTAAATGTAGATTGAATGTATATGTTTATATCCTTTTCTAGAGATTCATAAAATTGTGTTTGAAAAATATAATTTCACTGAAAGGTGGGACATTCAGATGAATTTAAATTACTTCATAAAAACTAGATGAAACCTATTTTAGAAAAATATGATAGTGACTGAAAGAATGTGCATCCAGATATAGGGGAAGAGTGTGTCAGCATTTCCAAGGAAGATATATATTAACTAGGTAGATACTGGTTTGGAGAGCCACAACACATAGGATTCAGTCACTGATTCAACAGATGTTTATCAAATGGCAACTAAAATCCAAGTGCTACATGTGATGCTGGAGATGTCATTGTTAGCATAAGAAAAGTGTCTCATGTGGCTCTTGGCCTACCAGAATATGTATATATTCATTAAATGATTAAAAATCATAAAAATAAAAGCTATACCTAGCTCCATAAAGGTATGTGGTGACAAAAGTGTGGAACTAGTTGGTTTATGAAGCAAAACCATTTTATAAAATACAATGCCTTAATATTTTCAGTACAAAGAATTCAAATTCATCAAAATCCAGGTAAATACTTTTCATCAACAGTAAGACTCAGTATTGCACAGGCATACCTCATTTTATTACACTCCAATTTTACAATCCAAAAAAATAATTGTGCTTTTATAAATTGAAGGCTTCTGGCAACCCTTTGTCAAGCAAGACTATCAGTGGCACATTTCCAACAGCATTTGCTCACTTCATGTTTCTGTGTCATATTTTGGTAATTCCTGCAATACTTCAGTCTTTTCCATCATTATTATATTTCTTGTGGTGATCTGTGACCAGCGATCTTTGAGGTTACTATTGTTATTGTTTTGGAGATGCCATGAACCATGCTATATAAGACAGTGCTCTTAATTGATAAATGTTTTGTATGTTCTGATTCCTCCATAAACAGGCCATCCCCCCATCTGTGTCCCTCTTCTTGGGCCTCCCTATTCCCTGAGACACAACAGTATTGACATTAGATCAGTTAATAACCTTACAACGGCCTCTACATGTTCAGTGGAAGGAAGTATCCCATGTCTCTCACTTCAAAGGCTAGAAATTATTAAGCTTAGTGAGGAAGGCATGTCAAAAGCAGAGATAGAGTGAAAGCCAATCTCTTGTACCAACCAGTTAGCTAAGTTGTGAATGCAAAGGAAAAGTGCTTGAAGGAATTTAAAGTGCTATCCCAGTGAACAGACAAGTGATAAGGAAATAAAACAGACATTGCTCTTTGGAGAAAGTTGTAGTAGTCTGGATAGAAGATCTATCCAACCACAACACTCCCTTAAAACAAAGCCTAATCTAGAGCAAAGTCCTAACTCTCTTCAATTCTGTGAAGGTAAGAGAGGTGAGGAAGCTTCAGAAGAAAGTGAAGCTCACAGAGGTTGGTTGATCAACTTTTAGGAAAGAAACCAACTCCATAACATCCAAGTGCAAGATGAGCAGCAGGAGTTGATGTAGAAGGTGCAGCAAATTATCCAAAATATCTAGCTAATTAATGGAGATAGCTACACTAGACAAAAAGATTTTCAATGTAGATAAAACAGCTTTATATTGGAAGAAGATGTCATCATGGATTTTCATAGCTAGAGAGAAGTTTATGCCTAGGTTCGGATGCCGAAGGCAAGGTTGACTCTCTTGTCAGAGGCTAACTCAGCTTATGACTGACTCGAAGCCAATGCTTATTTACCATTCTGAAATCCTAGGGCCCTTAAGAATTATGCTAAATCCACTTTGCCTGTGTTCTGTAAGTGGGACAACAAGGCCTGGGTGACAGCACTTGTTTACAACATAGTTTACTGAATATTTTAAGCCAATTGTTGAGGCCCATTGCTCAGGAAAAAAAATAAAGATTCCTTTTTAAAAATATTACTGCTCACGGATGATGAGTATGGTTCCCCAAGAGCTTTGATGTAGATGTACAATGAAAGTAATGTTTTCATGCCTGCTGAAAACAATAACCATTCTGCAGCCCATGGATCAAGAAGTAATATTTTGACTTTTAAGTCTTATTATTAAAGAAATACATTTTTAAAGGATATAGCTGCCAAGGATAGCGATTCCACTGATGAATCTAGGCAAAATCAAACTTTGGAAAGAATTCACTATTTAGATGCTATTAAGAGCATTTATGGGCTTTCCTGGTGTCTCAGAGGTTAAAGTGTCTGCCCGCAGTGTGGGAGACCTGGGTTCAATCCCTGGGTTGGGAAGATCCCCTGGAGAAGGAAATGGCAATGCACTCCAGTATTCTTGCCTGGAGAATCCCATGGACAGAGGAGCCTGGTGGGCTACAGTCCATGGGGTCGCAAAGAGACGGACATGAATGTGTGACTTCACTTCAAGAGCATTCATGATTCTTAGAAAGAGGTCAAAATATGAAGAGTAACAGGGTTTTCTAAGAAGTTGATTCTGGTCCTCATATCCCTCAAATCCCTCAAGGGATTTGAGACTTCCATGGAGGAAGTAGCTATAGATGTAGTGGAAACAGCAAGAGAACCAAAATCAGAAGTGGAACCTGAAGAAGTGACTAAATCACCACAATTTCATGGTAAAACGTTAATGGGTGAGAAGTTGCTTCTTATGATGAGCAAAGAAAGTGCTTTCTTGAGATGGAATCTACTCCTGGAAAAGATATTGTGAAGATTGTTGAAATGAAAACAAAGAATTTAATATTGCATAAACTTAGATGATAAAGCAGCCACAGGGTTTGAGAAGACTGACTAATCTTTAAAGAAGTTCTACAATGTGCAAAATTGCTGTCAAACAACATTGCATGGTGAAAAGGAATCATTCATGAAAGGAAGAGTCAATTGATGTGGCAAACTTCATTGTTATCTTGTTTAAGAAATGGCCAAGCTACCCCAAACTTCAACAATCACGACCCTGATCAGCAAAAGACTACAATATGCTAAAAGCTCAGAAAATGTCTAGCAATTTTTAGTGATAAAAGTATTCTTAAATTAAGGTAATGTACATTGTTTTCTTGGACATGATGCTTTTACACACTCATTCAGTTCAGTTCAGTTCAGTCACTCAGTGGTGTCCAACTCTGCGACCCCATGAATAGCAGCATGCCAGGACTCCCTGTCCGTCACAGTCATCCAGAGTTCACTCAGACTCATGTCCGTTGAGTCCGTGATGCCATCCAGCCATCTCATCCTCAGTCGGCCCCTTCTCCTCCTGCCCTCAATCCCTCCCAGCATCAGAGTCTTTTCCAATGAGTCAATTATTTGCATGAGGTGGCCAAAGTATTGGAGTTTCAGCTTCAGCATCATTCCTTCCAAAGAAATCCCAGGGTTGATCTCCTTCAGAATGGACTGGTTGGATTTCCTTGCAGTCCAAGGGACTCTCAGGAGTCTTCTCCAACACCACAGTTCAAAAGCATCAATTCTTTGGTGCTCAGCCTTCTTCACAGTCCAACTCTCACATCTATACATGACCACAGGAAAAACCATAGCCTTGACTAGACGGACCTTAGTGGCCAAAGTAATGTCTCTGCTTTTGAATATACTATCTAGGTTGGTCATAACTTTTCTTCCAAGGAGTAAGTCTTCCAAGTAATTAAGTCTTTTAATTTCATGGCTGCAGTCACCATCTGCAGTGATTTTGGAGCCCAAAAAAATAAAGTCTGACAGTTTCCACTGTTTCCCCATCTATTTCCCATGAAGTGNATGTTGGCAATTTGATCTCTGGTTCCTCTGCCTTTTCTAAAACCAGCTTGACCATCAGGGAGTTCACAGTTCACATACTGCTGAAGCCTCGCTTGGAGAATTTTGAGCATTACTTTACTAGCATGTGAGATGAGTGCAATTGTGTAGTAGTTTGAGCTTTCTTTGGCATTGCCTTTCTTTGGGATTGGAATGAAAACTGACCTTTTCCAGTCCTGTGGCCACTGCTGAATTTTCCAAATTTGCTGGCATATTGAGTGCAGCACTTTCACAGTATCATCTTTCAGGATTTGAAACAGCTGGTTACAGTATGGTAAAAACATAAATTTTATATGCACTGGAAAACCACAAACTTCATGTGACTTAGCTTTTGCTTTACTGTGGTCATCTGGAAGCAAACTTGTAATATCTCTGAGGTATGCCTAGAAATGAATTAAGGATGAAAAAAACTTGAAAACTTCTAAAACCTGATTATGATAAAGTGTCATTAACATACATTGATATGGAAATACTGCAAGCGTAGACACTGGCTACTGATCCTAGAGTTGGTTTCTGGAGGAAATTTCTGTATCTGAAATTGAGCCTTGTATTCTTTTATTATTATTTTTTTTAAGTTGAGCCTTTTAGACATATTCATACTCAAAGAGAGATATGAGAAGTTGATAAGAATATGATGATAAATTAATGAGCTTCATCTTGAATGGGAACCCTTGAAGCAGAGGAGAAACATGAGCATAAACTTTGGGATAATTTTGATTGTCATGTAGGCTGATGCATTTCTGATTAATTTATTTCTAGTGACTAAGATAAAGTTGGATTAAATTATCCAATTGAGTACTTGTTTTCCAGGGTAGAAGCAAGTATTTGATACAAAATGAAATATCCACAGTACTGACATCTATCTTTATTTTTGATAATAGTGAGCATGTTAAATTACTCAGGAAGTTTGTTAACATGGAATATGTTGATCTATAACATTCTACTATGTCACAAGGACATCTTGAAACCTACCAATTATTAAGCTTTTTGGTCATCAAATGGATAAAAATATAAATTCAATTAAAACTGCTCCTTTAGCTTTAGATATTTTAAGAGTTTATTTCTAGAATTCAAAGGAAATCTACAAATAGCTTACATGATCATATAATGTACTAATTATATAAATTAATAAGCCTGTCTCTTATACACATCTCCCATCTCTTTCAGAATTTTCCATAGTTTATTGTGATCCACACAGTCAAAGGCTTTGGCATACTCAATAAAGCAGAAATAGATGTTTTTCTGGAACTCTCTTGCTTTTTCTGTGATCCAGCAAATGTTGGCAATTTGATCTCTGGTTCCTCTGCCTTTTCTAAAACCAGCTTGACCATCAGGGAGTTCACAGTTCACATACTGCTGAAGCCTCGCTTGGAGAATTTTGAGCATTACTTTACTAGCATGTGAGATGAGTGCAATTGTGTGGTAGTTTGAGCATTCTTTGGCATTGCCTTTCTTTGGGATTGGAATGAAAACTGACCTTTTCCAGTCCTGTGGCCACTGCTGAATTTTCCAAATTTGCTGGCATATTGAGTGCAGCACTTTCACAGTATCATCTTTCAGGATTTGAAACAGCTGGTTACAGTATGGTAAAAACATAAATTTTATATGCACTGGAAAACCACAAACTTCATGTGACTTAGCTTTTGCTTTACTGTGGTCATCTGGAAGCAAACTTGTAATATCTCTGAGGTATGCCTAGAAATGAATTAAGGATGAAAAAAACTTGAAAACTTCTAAAACCTGATTATGATAAAGTGTCATTAACATACATTGATATGGAAATACTGCAAGCGTAGACACTGGCTACTGATCCTAGAGTTGGTTTCTGGAGGAAATTTCTGTATCTGAAATTGAGCCTTGTATTCTTTTATTATTATTTTTTTTAAGTTGAGCCTTTTAGACATATTCATACTCAAAGAGAGATATGAGAAGTTGATAAGAATATGATGATAAATTAATGAGCTTCATCTTGAATGGGAACCCTTGAAGCAGAGGAGAAACATGAGCATAAACTTTGGGATAATTTTGATTGTCATGTAGGCTGATGCATTTCTGATTAATTTATTTCTAGTGACTAAGATAAAGTTGGATTAAATTATCCAATTGAGTACTTGTTTTCCAGGGTAGAAGCAAGTATTTGATACAAAATGAAATATCCACAGTACTGACATCTATCTTTATTTTTGATAATAGTGAGCATGTTAAATTACTCAGGAAGTTTGTTAACATGGAATATGTTGATCTATAACATTCTACTATGTCACAAGGACATCTTGAAACCTACCAATTATTAAGCTTTTTGGTCATCAAATGGATAAAAATATAAATTCAATTAAAACTGCTCCTTTAGCTTTAGATATTTTAAGAGTTTATTTCTAGAATTCAAAGGAAATCTACAAATAGCTTACATGATCATATAATGTACTAATTATATAAATTAATAAGCTGAAACAGTTCATGAAAGATGTATGTAGTGAAAGCATTTATTTCTTAACCAAGTCTTTAAAATACCCAACATTTCATTCCTTAGCCCTCAAGGCAGTGAGCAAATATTCTCACTCACAATGGAAAAAACATCTCACATGAATTATTAAAAGGACAAGAACAGGGCCTATTACAAAGCTACAAGAGAAAAATCAAACAAAACCAACCTCATGAATTTTTTAGCAGAAACATCTATTTCTGCTTTATTGACTATTCCAAAACCTTTGACTGTGTGGATCACAATAAACTGTGGAAAATTCTGAAAGAGATGGGAATACCAGACCACCTGACCTGCCTTGTGAGAAACCTGTATGCAGGTCAGGAAACCACAGTTAGAACTAGACATGGAACAACAGACTGGTTCCAAATAGGAAAAGGAGTACATCAAGGATGTATATTGTCACCCTGCTTATTTAACTTATATGCAGAGTACATCATGAGAAACGCTGGACTGGAAGAAACACAAGCTGGAATCAAGATTGGAGAGAAATATCAATAAACTCAGATATGGAGATGACACCACCATTATGGCAGAAAGTGAAAAGGAACTAAAGAGCCTCTTGATGAAAAGGAAAGAGGAGAATGAAAAAGTTGGCTTAAAGCTCAGCCTTCAGAAAACGAAGATCATAGCATCCGGTCCCGTCACTTCATGGGAAATAGATGGAGAAACAGTGTCAGACTTTATTTTGGGGGGGTTCTAAAATCACTGCAGATGGCGATTGCAGCCAGGAAATTAAAAGATGCTTACTCCTTGGAAGGAAAGTTATGACCAACCTAGATAGCATATTGAAAAGCAGAGACATTACTTTACCAACAAAGGTCCATCTAGTCAAGGCTATGGTTTTCCAATGGTCATGTATGGATGCAAGAGTTGGACTGTGAAGAAAGCTGAGCGCTGAAGAATTGATGCTTTTGAACTGTGGTGTTGGAGAAGACTCTTGAGAGTCCCTTGGACTGCAAAGAGATCCAACCGGTCCATTCTAAAGGACATCAGCCCTGGGTGTTCTTTGGAAGGAATGATGCTAAAGCTGAGACTCCAGTACTCTGACCATCTCATCCAAAGAGTTGACTTATTGGAAAAGACTCTGATGCTGGGAGGGATTGGGGGTAGGAGGAAAAGGGGACGACAGAGGATGAGATGGCTGGATGGCATCACCGACTCGAAGGGTGTGAGCCTGAGTGAACTCCAGGAGAAGGTGATGGACTGGGAGGCCTGAGGTGCTGTGATTCATGGATGTAGCAAAGAGTTGGACACGACTGAGCAACTGAACTGAACTGAACTGAACCACCTGTAGATAATAAAGTGGAGCCAGAGAAGAATCTAGCATTCCTCACAAATGCTTAAATCTCTTTACTCATTTAAAGGCTTTATTTCCATTAGTTGCTTTACTGCACTTAGAATTACTGGGATTTTGATGTACATATATGTGGTACACAGACATATAGTTCTCATTTAAGAAGTATTAGCCTGCGGCACCGTACTCCAGTATTCCTGCCTGGAAAATCCCATGGACAAAGGAGCCTGGTAGGCTGCAGTTCATGGGCTGCTAAGAGTCAGATACAATTGAGCGACTTTAATTTCACTTTTCACTTTCATGCATTGGAGAAGAAAGTGGCAACCCACTCCAGTGTTCTTCCCTCGAGAATCCCAGGGATGGAGTTTGGTGGGCTGCTGTCTGTGGGGTCGCACAGAGTCGAACACGACTGAAGTGACTTAGCTTAGCAGCATGGAAGAGTTATGAATGATTACCTCTATATGTGTTTGTATATGTTTCAATAATAAGTTAACAAAAAGGGTAAAATTATACAATTCAATCTTTGGACTTTTCTGTGTTCAAATTCAGATAATAAGAATATTTATAACCACATTTAAAGCTCAGAAACATGGAGTAAAGAACATACCAAAAGCAATACAGTATTGTAAAGTAAAATGAAGTAAAAATAAAAATTAAAAAAAAGAACATACAAGAAAATCAACAGGCTTGATAATCCCACGAGTTATTGACAAGACAGAGAAGCAAATTACTTTTTTTAATTGATTAAATATCATTAAATAATTTTTAATTATTGTGACTCTAATGTAGAAGTAATTTGTGTCCTGCATCTTTTAGTAAAACATTTATGTTTACACATGTAAATTCAGAAAATTAAATGAGATTTTTCTGTCAAAGATTCAGATATATTTTCATCAGTTACACTGGCATAATATTTTCAAATCATCTAAGAAAAAAATATAAGTAAGTATACATCAGTTCAGTTCAGTCACTCAGTCATGTGTGACTGTTTGTGACCCCATGAATCACAGCAAGCCAGGCCTCCTTGTCCATCACCAACTCCCAGAGTTTAGCCCAAACTCATGTCCATTGAGTCAGTGATGCCATCCAGCTATCTCATCCTCTGTCGTCCCCTTCTCCTCCTGCCCTCAATCTTTCCCACCATCAGGGTCCTTTCCAATGAGTCAGCTCTTCACATCACGTGGCCAATGTTTTGGAGTTTCAGCCTCAGCATCAGTCCTTCCAGTGAACACCCAGGACTGGCCTCCTTTACAGAGCACTAAAGAATTGATGCTTTTGAACTGTAGCATTGGAGAAATTAAATAAGTAAGGTGACNTTTCCCACCATCAGGGTCCTTTCCAATGAGTCAGCTCTTCACATCACGTGGCCAATGTTTTGGAGTTTCAGCCTCAGCATCAGTCCTTCCAGTGAACACCCAGGACTGGCCTCCTTTACAGAGCACTAAAGAATTGATGCTTTTGAACTGTAGCATTGGAGAAATTAAATAAGTAAGGTGACAATCTATAGCCTTGACGTACTCCTTTTTCTATTTGGAAACAGTCTGTTGTTCTATGTCCAGTTCTAACTGTGGTTTCCTGATCTGCATATAGGTTTCTTAAGAGGCAGGTCAGGTGGTCTGGTATTCCCATCTCTTGAAGAATTTCCCACAGTTTGTGGTGATCCACATAGTCAAAGGCTTTGGCATACTCAATAGAGCAGAAATAGATGTTTTTCTGGAACTCTTTTGCTTTTTCCATGATCCANTTCTTATCTCTCCTTGCTATTCTTTGGAACTCTGCATTCAAATGAGTATATCTTTCCTTTTCTCCTTTCCTTTCACTTCCCTTCTTTTCCCAGCTATTTGCAAGGCCTCCTCAGACAGCCATTTTGTATTTCTTGCATTTCTTTTTCTTGGGGATGGTCTTGATTCCTGTCTCCTGTACAGTGTCATGAACCTCCATCTATAGTTCATCAGGCACTCTATAAGATCTAATCCCTTGAATCTATTTGTCACTACCACTGGATTTGATTTAGGTCATACTAGGATGGTCTAGTGGTATTCGCCACTTCTTCAATTTCAGTCTAAATTTGGCAATAAATAGTTCATGACCTGAGCCACAAGATCATGGGGATCTCCAGCTCCTGTTCTTGTTTTTGCTGACTGTATAGAGCTTCTCCATCTTTGGCTACAAACAATATAATCAATCTGATTTCATTGTTGACCCTCTGGTGATGTCTATGTGTAGAGTCTTCTCTTGTGTTGTTGGAAGAGGGTGTTCGCTATGACCAGTGTGTTCTCTTGGCAGAATTCTATTAGTCTTGAGTCATTCTGTACTCCAAGGCCAAATTTGCCTGTTACTCCAGGTGTTTCTTGACTTCTTACTTTTGCATTCCAGTCCCCTATAATGAGAAGGACATCTTTTTGGGGTGTTAGTTCTAGAATGTCTTGTTCAGTTCAGTTCAGTCGCTCAGTCATGCCTCTTTGCGACCCCATGAATCACAGCATGCCAGGCCTCCCTGTCCATTACCAGCTCCTGAAGTTCACTCAGATTCACGTTCATCGAGTCAGTGATGCCATCCAGCCATCTCATCCTCTGTCGTCCCCTTCTCCTCCTGCCCCCAATCCCTCCCAACATCAGAGTCTTTTCCAATGAGTCAACTCTTCGCATGAGGTGGCCAAAGTACTGGAGTTTCAGCTTTAGCATCAGTCCTTTCAAAGAAACCCCAGGGCTGATCTCCTTCAGAATGGACTGGTTGGATCTCCTTACAGTCCAAGGGACTCTCAAGAGTCTTCTCTAACACCACAGTTCAAAAGCATCAATTGTTTGATGCTCAGCTTTCTTCACAGTCCAACTCTCACATCCATACCTGACCACTGGAAAAAACACAGCCTTGACTAGACAGACCTTAGTCGGCAAAGTAATGTCTCTGCTTTTCAATATGCTATCTAGGTTGGTCATAATTTTCCTTCCAAGGGGTAAGTGTCTTTTAATTTCCTGGCTGCAGTCACCATCTGCAGTGATTTTGGAGCCCCCAAAAATAAGTCTGACACTGTTTCCCTGTCTATTTCCCATGAAGTGATGGGACCGGATGCCATGATCTATGTTTTCTGAATGTTGAGCTTTAAGCCAACTTTTTCACTCTCCTCTTTCCCTTTCATCAAGAGGCTTTTTAATTCCTCTTCACTTTCTGCCATAAGGGTGTTGTCATCTGCATATCTGAGGTTATTGATATTTCTCCTGGCAATCTGGTCTTCATATAACTGTTCAACTTCAGCTTCTTCTGCAATACTTTTTGGGCATAGACTTGGATTACCATAATATTGAATGGTTTGCCTTGGAAACGAAGAGAGATCATTCTGTCATTTTTGAGATTGCATTCAAGTCCTGCACTTTGGACTCTTGACTATGATGGCTACTCCATTTCTTCTAAGGGGTTCCTGCCCAGTAGATATAATGGTCATCTGAGTTAAATTGTATATTTTCACGCTACTTATTTAACTTATATGAGAGTACATCATGAGAAATGCTGGGCCGGAGGAAGCACAAGCTGGAATCAAGATTGCCAGGAGAAGTATCAATAACCTCAGATATGTATCAATAACCTCAGTGTTCATTGAAAAGACTGATGTTGAAGGTGAAACTCCAATACTTTGGCCACCCGGTACGAACAACTCACTCATTTGAAAAGACCCTGATGCGGGAAACATTGAAGGTGGGAGGAGAAGGGGATGATAGAGGATGAGATGTTTCAATGGTGTCACTGGCTTGATGAACATGAGTTTGAAAAGGAATTGAACACAACTGAGCGACTGAACCTAACTTGATGGAAAACTGTCCTTCATAGTATCAATAAAAATATTTTTAATTAATAATCAACATAAGGTATGAAAGTTTATATAAACTATGAAAATTTCTGTGAAACATAAAATGGTTTTAAATAAATAGAAAAAAATACTGTGTTTTTGCTTGGAAAGACTGATACTTATTTCATTCTCTTCAAATTGATACTGATATCTAATGTAATAGGGTAAGACTGTAGAGAACTTGATCAAATGACACTGAAGTTTATTTTGAAAACTGGGTAATTTTATAAAAGTTAAAAGATGAGTTATTCTATCATATATTTAAAATGTACTTTTAAGCTACAAATAACATAATAACATGGACCTCATGAATGAAAATAAAGAACTATAATTAAAAAGCCACATATGAAACAGCCCAAAGTTTTGGAAGCTAGAATAAGAATTGAGTTTATTGAATGTGGTATTTCACAAAGTAGAAAACTATCCAATTAACTATACTGAAACAAGTTACCATTTAGGAAAAGTTAAAGTAATCAAAACTAATCCCAGTTAGAGCAAAAATTTTTAAATTAAAAACATAGATTAATCTTTAACAACATATAAACTTTCTCTAGGTTAAAAACATGAAAAAAAGCTAAAAGAAATGGACAGTTTAGGAAAAAACATTTGCAACAAACATATCATGCTATTAATCATCTTAACATTCAACGAGTCTCAGGTAAACCATTCTAAACTGTGTCCAACATTCCAATAGAAAAATAGCCCAAGAACTTGGATAGGCAATTTTCAAAAGAAATAACACACATGGTGAAAAACGTGAAACCCTGAGGTGACCGTTGCTGTCTTTCATGCCTGCATATTTTCACTGTGGAGTTACACCCTCCACTTCATGCTATTCTGGTGAGACCAGCAACAGTGAACAGTGTGCTCCTGACCACAGTGAGTATCATGTGACCTGTGCTACTCTAACCAGACTCTTCCCCAGGAATTGTTATCCTAAACAGAGGCACGAAAGGAGGCAAAGTAATGGATGCTAAATTATTTAAAGACAGCACCACAGAAGAGATGGTTCACAGTTACATGCTACTTTTCCATCTCTCAGTCCATGAGCTACTCAGTGTCCTTCCAGTTAACACCCTTCTTTCCTTACTTAAAGTATACAGAATCTGTTTCTTTAGATCAAAGAATTCTTAGTGAAACAAATTGCTGAGTCTCACTCATGATCAAAGAAACATAAAATAAAAAAAAACTATCACCTTTTGTTCAAGTATTTAATAAATATCAAAACAGATGGTAATTGGTAAAAGGTTTTATGGGTGGAAAAATCTGTTAAAAGATTACAGACACATTTAATTTTTTCTTAATATTTTGTGATTTTAAAAAATTGGATGATAAAAAGAATATTAAGTGGAAAAAGAGAGAATTCAGTTTCTAAGCTCACTTCTCAGACTGAACACTATTTTCACCATTAATTTTACTAAGCTAGCAGGCTTCCCTGGTGGCTCAGGGGTAAAGAATTCACCCAACAAAGCAGGTGGCACAGATTCAGTCCCTGGGTCAGGAAGATCCCCAAGAGCAGGAAATGGCAACCCACTCCAGTATTCCTGCCTGGGAAAATCCCATGGACAGAGGAGCCTGCTGGGCTACAGTCCTTGGGGTCACAAAATAACAACAGCATAATACTAATATTTTTTAAAGCCTGACAAAGATAATATTAGGTCCTCACAGGGAAGAGATGTAAATAAAGTTTAGGGAATTTGAGAAGATTTACAAAAATGTAAGTAGAGTTCAGGGGAATCAGGCAATTGTGTAGGACCCTGGACTAGCAACAGCTAGACCCATTACCTTCTGAGCCTAAAATGGCAGTACAAGGAGGGTCACAGAAATGTGAGAACAGCTGTTTTGATCTGTGGCCTTCAATAAAGTTTTGTCACTTTCCCTCAAATACTAAGGAAATGGCAACCCACTCCAGTATTCTTGCCTGGAGTATCCTATGGACAGAGGAGCCTGGTGGGCTATAGTCCATGGAGTTCCAAAGAGTCCAACAAGACTAAGCATAGCACAGCTCAGATACTAAACTGCTTTGGAAAGCAAAGGCGAATATAAGGTGCCAAACTTAGATGAGATGGACTGAGGGTTGTTTAGAAAACCTAAAACATGAAATTAAATGTATTCATCATTAAAATTAATTCACCATTTCTAAGAGGGTATTATTTTCTGAAACCTATATATATATGATTATATTTTTATTTTTATATATTACATATAAATTTTTTCAAGTAAAAAATATGTAAAGTTTAGAAGATGTGTTTAAGGGGAGAAAAGTATAAGCAAAGTCCAAGAACAATTCTGATTCTAATTTTGTGTTCTGGACAAAAATTATTATAAGGCATACATTGTTGTTTCTTTATGTAGGTATGTCTGTATGTATTTGGCTGCACCGTGTCTTAATTGTAGCATGCAGGAGCTTTAGTTGCAGCATGTGAATTCTTGGTTGCAGCATGTAGGATCTAGTTTCCTGAACAGGAATTGAACCTGGGTCCTCTGGATTGGGAGCTCAAAGTCTTAGCCAGTGGACCACCAGGGAAGTCCCCATAAGTATTGTGTAATAGAGTTTCAGCCTCCTATTTTCTCAATCAATAAAGGCTAACAAAAGGGTCATATCTGAGCTAGGACTGTAAGGTGAGACTCAATCAATACATTAAAAAATAAGTCCAGTAGTATACTGGAGCTGACTAGTACTGGTTCACGAGAAATAACTATTAAACTTTTAGGAATTTTGCAAACTGGTTGTTAATCACAGTCTGTGTTAAAGATTAAATTATATGAAATAATAGCTAAATTATGACCGGTAATAAATATTAGAAACTCATCACTTCCTAATTATTACCTTATGTTTTTCTATTATCTACACTCTTGAGGCTATTTCCAGCTAATGAATCTGTATGGTAGAAATACTATATAATGGTGCTATTGATTTTCTTACCAGCATTACATTTAATGATATCAAATTGGTAACTTTAAATCAGCTATGTGGAAATCTGCAACCTTTAAAATTAGATGGTTTTTGTTTTTTAGAATCAGTTGTTAAGTGTTTACCAGCATATCAATGGAAAAAAATGAATAAAGGATTGGGAAAATAAAAACATGAATATTCTAAGCAAAAAGGCCTGCACAAATAATGATGAAGAAGGCAACATAGTGGTGGAAATATCAGTAAGAATAGCATCAGTGACAGAGGGCTTTATTGATGGCTCAGATGCAAAGAATCTGCCTGCAATGCAGGAGACATGGATTGGGAACATCCCCAGAGGAGGGCATGGCAACCCACTCCAGTGTTCTTGCCTGGAGAGTCCCCATAGACAGAGGAGCCTGGCGGCTACAGTCCATGAGGTCTCAGAGTCAGACATGACTGAAGCTACTTCGCACACACACCGTAGTGATAGAGGAGGGAATGGTACTGGTGTTGTGATGATCGGTAGTGGCGGTAGTACTTGTAAAATAATTTTTTATTAATAGCTAAGACGCTGTTAGATGCAGAGTCTCATTTAATCCTCATAAAAATGCCACAAGGCAGATAATGATATAATTTCCATTTTTCCAATGAAGAGACTACGGCCTGCAGATGCTAAAGAACTTGCCTATGGGCTCACAGTAGCAGAGATGAGCTATAATCCTAGGGCTACCAGACCACATAGTTTAAACTCTTAATCACCACATACTGTATCTTTGGTATGGTATACTAAAACATCAATTTTGGGGTGGGAAATGATGATAAATTGACTGGAGAGGTTAGCAGGAGTCAGAACATAAAGTATCTGCAACAAAATAATAGTAATCTTTCCAAGAGTCCATTACATGGTGAGTAATAAACGTAGCGCTTAATACACTTCACCCCAGGACTTCTCACAATTAGCAGTTAACAGCCACTCTTCACTATGTTAGCAGGACATTATTGTTTTGATAAAAATGCACATATTCATTATATTGAAATACAAAATCAGAAACCTTAAAATATACAAAGATTCAACCGTGAAATAATTATCATTAATGTATGAACATCATTGTACACATCACTAAACACATACATACAAATAGCAGGTATATATATAGACAGATACAGGTGTGATTTTGTGGGATGACATTCTTAGTCTATATTATTTTTAAATTTTTTATTCTTTATTTATTGGCTGTGCTGGGTCTTCGTTGCTGTGCAGGCTTTTCTCTAGTTGCGGTGAGCAGGAGCTACTCTCTAGTTGCCATGCATGGGCTTCTCACTGCTGTGGCTTCTTCTGTTGCTCAACAGGTGCTCCAGGGCATGCAGACTTCAGTAGCTGCCATGTGAAGACTCAGGAGTTATGATTCCCAGGCTCTAGAGCACAGATTCGAAAGTTGAGGCACACAGGCTTAGTTGTTCCATAGTATATGGGATCTTCCCGGACCAGGAAGCAAACCTATGTCTCCTTCATTAGTAAGCAGATTCTTTACAGCTGAGCCACTCAGAAAGCCCTCTGAGTCTTTATTCGTAATGAACTTTTAAGTTTACAATATTTCTAATTTATTTTTTAAAAGTTACAAAGGTAGTACAGTGTTTTCATACACCTCACACCACCCAGATGGTTTCACTGGTGAGTTCTACCAATTCTAAAAATTCAAGAAAGAAATAATACCAATGGTTCACAAACTTTTCCAGAAAATGGTAGCGGAGGAAATACTTCCTAACTCATCTGTTAAGGCCAGTATTACCCTAGTAATAGAAACAAAGACTTCACAGAAAAAATAAATCTATAGACCAATATCTTTCATAGACATAAGTGGAAAAATCTTTGATAAATTCTAGCTAATTGAATCAACAATACTGGCAAATCCATGATGTATAATAAGAATGTTATACCATAACCAAGTGAGATTTACTTCAAATATGTAAGGCTGGTAAAACACTTAAAATGCAATCTGTCATATTAACAGATGAACAAAAAAATCATATGATCACATCAGTTGACAAAAAAAACCACATTTGACAACATTCAATGCTCAGTTCTCTAGTGAATCTTAGAAAAGTTATTAATTTTTAGTTTCTCTAGCTTTTTCTTATAGTAGAGACAGTGGTAACTATTTTTTTTTAATTTTTATTTTTTAGTTTGTTTTGCTTTACAATACTGTATATACTGTACTCAGCCATAAGTGTACCTGAGTTCCCAATCCAGACCCCCCCCTTCCCCCTCCGTCCCCACACCATCCCTCCGGATCATCCCCGCCCATCAGTCCCTAGCCTTCTGCATCGAACCTAGACCGGCAATCCGTTTTCCTTATGATATCATACATGTTACAATGCCATATTCCCAAATCCTCCCACCCTCTCCCTCTCCCACAG
>SJYA01000274.1:360007-376791 GCA_006410615.1 Neotragus moschatus
GCAGCACTATTTATAATAGCCAGGACATGGAAGCAACCTAGATGTCCATCAACAGATGAATGGATAAGAAAGCTGTGGTACATATACACAATGGAGTGGTAACTATTTTTAAGTACTTTACATGTCAAAATGAAACTGAAAGTTCTGCATTCATTTTTAAATAAAAGCATCAATTCTAACTTTAAACAAAGTTAAAAGTAAAGGAGTATATATCATGAGATATACTACTCTCTAAAGGCTACTTCTAAGGTTAAGAAAAAAATATTGAAAAACATTAAAAAATTTGAGTCATTTGTTAAACTTTTTTTCCTGTTTAGACAGTTTGACTGAAAGATAAAGTTAGTATTCTTATCATCCATTGTTCTTTAACTGCCCCTTCTAATTTTTATCACTTATAATATTGTTTTTATAAATATAGTTTATAATATGTCCATTGCTATTTATGTAACTATTTAGCTGTCATTTTCCATAAAACAAACACAATAGGCACAGACTTTCTACCATGCCTTTTTCTCTTCTGATATCTTTATTTTGATTCATTTCTTTATCACCTGGATTTGGTATTAGTGTTAAATGGTGTCTTGTTTATTTTAAAGCAGGATTCATATATTATGTTATTAGAGTCGTTGCATTTTGAAAAAAATCAAATTTAATAGTCATAATCTTACTTTTTAATGGACAGTCAAAAAGCTGCTACTGCTGCTGCTAAGTCACTTCAGTCGTGTCTGACTCGTGCGACCCCATAGACGACAGCCTACCAGGCTCCCCTGTCCCTGGGATTCTCCAGGCAAGAACACTGGAGTGGGTTGCCATTTCCTTCTCCAATGCATGTAAGTATTCGCTCAGTTGTGTCCAACTCTTAGCGACCCCATGGACTGCAGCCTACCAGGCTCCTCCGTCCATGGGATTTTCTAGGAAAGAGTACTGGAGTGGGGTGCCATTGCTTCTCCAGTCACAAAAGAGGTAACAACAATAATAACAACAACAAAATAGTGACAGAAAACTGTTTTAAAATATTATGTAGCCCAGTGAACACCTAGTAAAAGTACTATATATAATTACATTTTTTAAGGAGGTCCTTGTGAAAAATTATAAAATTATGACAATAAAACACTGGATTTACATTTCCTTTAATCCCAAACTTCAGTTTAGTCACTCAGTTGTGTCTGACTCTTTGCTACCTCATGAATGACAGCACGCCAGGCCTCCCTGTCCATCACCAACTCCTGGAGTTCACTCAGACTCACACCCATCAAGTCAGTGATGCCATCAAGCCATCTCATCCTCTGTCATCCCCTTCTCCTCCTGACCCCAATCCCTTCCAGCATCAGAGACTTTTCCAATGAGTCAACTCTTCATGTGAGGTGGTCAAAGTACTGGAGTTTCAGTGTCAATGAACACCTAGGACTGATCTCCCTTAGGATGGACTGTTTGGATCTCCTTGCAGTCCAAGAGACTCTCAAGAGTCTTCTCTAGCATCACAATTCAAAAGCATCAACTCTTTGGTGCTCAGCTTTCTTCACAATCCAACTCTCACATCCATACATGACCATTGGAAAAACCATAGCCTTGACTAGATGGACCATTGTTGGCAAAGTAATGTCTCTGCTTTTGAATATGCTATCTAGGTTGCTCATAACTTTTCTTCCAAGGAGTAAGCATCTTTTAATTTCATGAAGGCAATCACCATCTGCAGTGATTTTGGAGCCCAAAAAATAAAGTCTGACACTGTTTCCACTGTTTCCCCTTCTATTTCCTATGAAGTGATGGGACCAGATGCCATGATCTTCGTTTTCTGAATGTTGAGCTTTAAGCCAACCTTTTCACTCTCCTCTTTCACTTTCATCAAGAGGCTTTTTAGTTCCTCTTAACTTTCTGCCATAAGGGTGGTGTCATCTGCATATCTGAGTTTATTTATATTTTTCCTGGCAATCTTGATTCCAGCTTGTGCTTCTTCCAGCCCAGTATTTCTCATGATGTACTCTGCTTATAAGTTAAATAAGCAGAGTGACAATATACAGCCTTGACATACTCCTTTTCCTATTTAAGTATTCAGATTTTATAACTATATCTATATTATCTGTCACCCTCTACCCCACTTTTACACGTATGAATGGAACAAAAGTTCACTGAAATCTTTTAGTTTTAAGATGTTTTTCATGCTTACAAATGATTGATTTTTCTTTATCTTATTTAAAAACTTTTTTGATTCATGTTTTTATATTTTATATTTTCAGCTTTACTGAGGTATATTTGACAAGCAAAATTGTAAGATATTTAAAATGTATAACATGGTGATTTGATACATGTATTATAAAAAGATTCCTGCCATCATGTAAATAAATGTTCTTCATTTAAAAAATTTTTATTTTATATTGGGGTATAGTTGATTTATAATGTTTTGTTAGTTTCCAGTGTACAGCAAAGTGGTTCAGTTATACATACACATATATACAATCACTTTTAGATTCTTTTTCCATATAAGTTTTTATAGAATATTGAGTAGAATTCTCTGTTCTATATGTAGGTCTTTGTTGATTATCTATTTTATATGTTGCTGCAAGTAGCATTTTTTCATTCAGTTTTATGGCTAAGTCCTGGTTGTTCTGTGGAAGGAATGATGCTGAAGATGAAACTCCAGTACTTTGGCCACCTCATGTGAAGAGTTGACTCATTGGAAAAGACTGATGCTGGGAGGGATTGGGGGCAGGAGAAGAAGGGGACAACAGAGGATGAGATGGCTGGATGGCATCACTGACTCAATGGATGTGAGTCTGAGTGAACTCCGGGAGTTGGTGATGGACAAGGGAGGCCTGGTGTGCTGCGATTCATGGGGTCGCAAAGAGTCCGACACGACTAAGCAACTGAACTGAACTGGTACATAAATATTGTTGTCAACTAAAGGTGTTTATACCAAATAATGAATTTATACTGAACTTACATGGTGGTGTGCTTCTTATGCCATGTCCCTGTCTGGACTCTGATTTTCAGTTGAGCTATGAGTGTGCACTCAGTGAAGTGGCACAGGACACTATGCTCAGAAGGTCCCACACTGGTTTTAACCACCGTCACCATCTTTAGAGCCTGAGAATTTCTGCCACCCTTATGGCAGAAAGTGAAGAACTAAAGAGCCTCTTGAGGAAAGTGAAAGAAGAGAGTGAAAAAGTTGGCTTAACGCTCAACATTCATAAAACGAAGATCATGGCATCTCGTCCCATCACTTCATGGCATCTCATCCCATCACTTCATGGCTAATAGATGGAGAAACAGTGGAAACAGTGGCAGAGTTTATTTTTCTGGGCTCCAAAATCACTGCAGATGGTGATGGCAGCCATGAAATTAAAAGATGCTTACTTCTTGGAAGGAAAGTTATGACCAACCTAGACAGCCTATTAAAAAGCAGAGACATTACTTTGCCAACAAAGGTCCATCTAGTCTAGACTATGGTTTTTCCAGGGGTCATGTATGGATGTGAGAGCTGGACTATAAAGAAAGCTGAGTACCAAAGAATTGATGCTTTTGAACTGTGGTGTTGGAGAAGACTCTTGAGAGTCCCTTGGACTGCAAGGAGATCCAACCAGTCCATCCTAAGGGAGATCAGTCCTGGGTGTTCATTGGAAGGACTGATGTTGAAGCTGAAACTCCTATACTTTGGCCGCCTGATGCAAAGAGCCGACTCATTGGAAAAGACCCCGATGCTGGGGAAGAATGAGGGCAGGAGGAGAAGGGGACGACAGAGGATGAGATGGTTGGATGGAATCATCAACTCGAGGGACGTGAGTTTGGGTGAACTCCGGGAGTTGGTGATGAACAGAGAGGCCTGGCATGCTGCATTTCATGGGGTCACAAAGAGTCGGACATGACTGAGCGACTGAATTGAACTGAACTGATGGGATCAATGCCGTGATCTAGTTTTCTGAATGTTGAGCTTTAAGCCAAGATTTTGACTCTCCTCTTTCACTTTCATCAAGAAGCTCTTTAGTTCTTCGCTTTCTGCCATAAGGGTGGTGTCATCTGCATATCTGAGATTATTGATATTTCTCCCAGAAATCTTGATTCCAGCTTGTGCTTTGTCCAGCTAGCATTTTGCATGATATATCTACATAGAAGTTAAATAAGCAGGGTGACAATATACAGCTTTGATGTATTCCTTTTCCGATTTTGAACCTGTCTATTGTTCCATGTCCAGTTCTAACTGTTGCTTCCTGACCTGCATACAGATTTCTCAAGAGGCAGGTCAGGTGGTATGATATCCCATCTCTTGAAGAATTTCCCACAGTTTGTTGTGATCCACACAATCAAAGGCCTTGGTATAGTCAATAAAGCAGAAGTAGATGTCTTTTCAGAATGCTCTTGCTTTTTTGATGATCCAATGGATGCTGGAAACTTGATCTCTGATTCCTCTTTTTTTTCTAAATCCAGTTTGAACGTCTGGAAGTTCACGGTTCATATATTGTTGAAGCCTGGCTAGAGAATTTTGAGCATTACTTTGCTAGCACATGAGATGAGTGCAATTGTGTGGTAGTTTGAATATTCTTTGGCATTGCTTTTCTTTGGGATTGGAATGAAAACTGACCTTTTCCAGTCCTGTGGTCACTGCTGAGTTTTCTAAATTTGCTGCCATATTGAGTGCAGTACTTTCACAACATCATCATTTAGGATTTGGAATAGCTCAACTAGAATTCCATCCTCTCCATTAGTTTTATTTGTAATGATGCTTCCTAAGGCCCACTTGACTTCATATTCCAGGATGTCTGGCTCTGGGTGAGTGATCACACTATCATGGTTATCTAGGTCATGATCTTTTTTTGTAGATTTCTTCTGTGTATTCTTGCTATCTCTTCTTAGTATCTTCTGCTTCTGTTTGGTCCATACCATTTCTGTCCTTTATCATGCCCATCTTTGCATGAAATGTTCCCTTGGTGTCTCTTATATTCTTGAAGAGCTCTCTAGTCTTTCCCATTCTATTGTTTTCCTCTATTTTTTTGCATTGGTCACTGAGGAAGGTTTTGTTATCTCTCCTTGCTATTCTTTAGAACTTTGCATTCAAATGGGTATATCTTTCATTTTCTCCTTTGCCTTTTGCTTCTCTTCTTTTCTCAGCTATTTATAAGGTCTCTTCAGACAACCATTTTGCCTTTTTGCATTTCTTTTTCTTGGAGATGATCTTGATCCCTGCCTCCTGTACACTGTCAAGAACCTCCATCCATAGTTCTTCAAACACTCTATCAGATATAATCCCTTGAATCTATTTGTAATGTCCACTGTTTAGTCATAAGGGATTTGATTTAGGTCATACCTGGATGGTCTAGTGGTTTTCCCTACTTTCTTCAATTTAAGTCTAACTTTGTCAATAAGGAGTTCATGATTTGAGCCACAGTCAAGCTCCCAGTCTTGTTTTTGCTACCTGTGTAGAGCTTCTCTATCTCTGACTGCAAAGAATTTAATCAATCTGATTTTGGTATTGACCATCTGGTGATGTCCATGTGTAGAGTCTTCTCTTCTGCTGTAGAAGAGGGCATTTGAGCAGTGCATTCTCTTGGCAAAATTCTGTTATAGTATTACAGAATCTCTAATTCCATTCTTTTATATGTAGCTTTTCAGTTTTCCCATCACCACTTACTGAAGTGGTGTCTTTTCTTTATTGCATCTTCTTGTCTCCTTTGTCATAGATTAATTGATCATAAGAGCCTGGGTTTATTTCTGGGCTTTCTGTCCTGTTCCATTGATCTCTGTGTCTGTTTGGGTGCCATTACCATGCTGTGTTGATTACTGTAGCTGTGTATATAATCTGAAGTTATATAAGCCTGATTCCTCCAGCTGTGTTCTTCTTTCTTTTGTCTCTTCAAGGTGTTTTGTGCATTCATACAAATCTTGATATTGTTTAGTTCTGTGAAAAATGCTATGGTAATTTGATAGGTATTGGATTAAATCTGTGATTGCCTTGGGTAGTGTAGCCATTTAAAAGATACTGAGCCTTCCAATCCAAGAATGTGATATCTTTCCATTTGTTTGGATTATATTCAATACAACTTAATTCATCAACATCTTATAGTTTTCAGCATATAGGTCTTTTGCCATCTTAGGTAGGTTTATTCCTAAGTATTTTATTCTTTGTGATGGTAAATGAGATTGTTCCCTATGTGTTCTCCTCATTTATGTGAAGAAGATAAGAGGTTTAAACAATTATTTAATTATAAGAACATCTGAGTTCAAAAAATCTTTTAAGAAATTCAGAATTTTTATGCTGCTATAGATTACTGTTTTTATTAATTTTTAAAAATCTTTAGTATGTGATATCTTTTCTATCAAGTTAGTGTCATTTTGCAACCTCAGACATCTGGAAAAACAGAATCTCTGAATTAAATAAATAAAATTTCTCCTTGCCATCGTGCTTCCAAGTCACTTCAGTCGTGTCCGACTCTGTGCAACCCCATAGATGGCAGCCCACCAGGCTCTGCCATCCCTGGGATTCTCCAGGCAAAAACACTGGAATGGGTTGCCATTTCCTTCTCTAGTGCATGAAAGTGAAAAGTGAAAGTGAAGTCGCTCAGTCATGTCCAACTCTTCGCAACCCCATGGACTGCAGCCTACTAGGCTCCTCTGTCCATGGGACTTTCTAGGCAAGAGTACTGGAGTGAGCTGCCATTATGAGACCAACAATAAAAATAGCTTTAAAAACACCAGAGTCCAAGATTGTAAACTTCATGAAAATGAGGATTTTTGTTTCATACCTGATGCATACAAGCCTGCCAATAGTATCTGGCACATACTAGGTGTNTAGGCTCCTCTGTCCATGGGACTTTCTAGGCAAGAGTACTGGAGTGAGCTGCCATTATGAGACCAACAATAAAAATAGCTTTAAAAACACCAGAGTCCAAGATTGTAAACTTCATGAAAATGAGGATTTTTGTTTCATACCTGATGCATACAAGCCTGCCAATAGTATCTGGCACATACTAGGTGTTCAGTATTTATTAAATGAATAAATATAGTGGACTGTTTCAAGTTCTAAAAGGAAATTTATGATTTTGTTGCCTATAATAAAAAGGGTATGAAAGTTGAACCACTCATCCCAAATAGAAAAAAGAAAAAAGAAAGCTAAAGAAAGAAGTAAAAAAGAAACAAATAAGAGAGAAGATGAAATAGACTTGTCATTAGAAAGTGGAAAAAGTAATGATGTTGATCACAAAAAGAAATGGATCCAGGGACATTATACCCTGCCATATTGGAAAAGAACAACAATAAAAGAGGCATAGAGGATAAAGCTAGTCTGTATTTGGATCTAGAGGCTTCCAGTTTACTAATAGAGTGCAACCATCATTAATCCATATGTACCTGTTTGGGTAGAATTTGAGGAGTAGGAAAAGGAAACTAGGAAGGAATATAGTTTTAAAATAGTAAGGTAAATCCATTGATTTCAGCAGCACAAAGTATAATTCATGGAATTTTTCTCTTAAAGGTACAACCAGTCAACAGACTTGATCAGTCTAAGGACCAAGGTCTTTCTTTTTGTACAGTATCCTTCTAAATATTTTTTAATAGACTTCTATATCCTGAATGTTGGCAAACTTAACAAGCTTAGCATTTCAGAATTTCTCAATTAGGCAACAGCAGAGGCTTCAGAAAGTTGTATCAATCTTGTTGTAACAAATTAAAAAGCATAAAATCTGGGAAAATTATGATAAATCTGAATATAATATATATTTTTTGGTGGATTGGACATTCAATAAATATTTGTTACAGAATAATTTAAGTTTTATGGTATTAAAGTCCTAAAAGATTTAATTATGTGTGGTTTGAGTCAAATGATGTCATTCACATACATGTATATTCCCTTGAAGGTTGTTGCAGTTTCTCCTGTATCTTCATTATTTTGACTATTGTGTTATGAGACTGTGAGTCCTATTAAATCTTCTGGAGAATACTGAATTATTTTGTCTTAGCAAGCAATTAGTGTGGTTATGTTGAAGCTGTGAGTCTTGATCTGCTGTTTGTGGGCTCTGCTTTCAGCATCAGTTTAGTCTTCAGAGTCCACAGTGCTGTTCTGGTTGACTTCTGTGCATCACTAGGGGCCAGTCTGGAACCTGGAGGGTGGTCCATACTGTAAATTGTCAAAGCATTTGCTGTCCTCACTCTGGTCAGTTCTATACATATTAAGTATGGGAATTAACCTCTGGTGGCTCAGATGGTAAGAATTTGCCTACAGTGCAGGAGACTCGGGTTTGATATCTGGGTTGGGAAGATCCCCTGGAAAAAGGCATGGCAATCCACTCCAAAATTCTTGCCTGGAGAATTCCGTGGACAAGGGAGCCAGGCAGGCTACAATCCATGGGGTCACAAAGAGTCGGGCATGACTAAGCACTTTCACTTTCATGGAAATTAGCTGAGCAATTCATATCAGATTTAAAGAATTCCTTTTCCTAGTTTCCTCATATCTGTGAATTGCCCCTCATCGTCTCTGAATCCTAGAGTCCTCTTTTCCTGATGCCGTGGCATTTATGGGTTGCCACAGCTCTACTAGAAATCAGAAAATTAAAAATGACCCTCACTGGTTATCTTAGTCAGGGCTAGTTAGATAATGTGCAGGACCCAGTGAAAAATGCAGATGTGAAGCCCTTTGTTCAAAAATTCTCAGGCTCTAAAGATGGTGACGGTGATTAAAACCAGTGTGGGACCTTCTGGGCATAGTGTCCTGTGTCACTTCACTGAGTGCACACTCATAGTTCAACTGAAAATCAGAGTCCAGCCAGGGACATGGCATAAGAAGCACACCACCATGTAAGTTCAGTATAAATTCAATATTTGGTGTAAACACCTTTGGATGACAACAATATTCATGTATCAGTTCAGTTCAGTCGCTCAGTCGTGTCCGACTCTTTGCGACCCCATGAATCACAGCACGCCAGGCCTCCCTGTCCATCACCAACGCCCAGAGTTCACTCAGACTCATGTCCATCGAATCAGTGATGCCATCCAGCCATCTCATCCTCTGTTGTCCCCTTCTTNCTTTTCCTATTTGGAACCAGTCTGCTGTTCTGTGTCCAGTTCTAACTGTTGCTTCCTGACCTGCATACAGATTTCTCAAATATATTTAGTAGCAAAAGGAAAATTTGCTTGTCATACAATATGTACATATATTTTTGTAAATATATTAGATCCTCGTTATTTGTGGGGTCCACACTTGTGAATTTGCCTATTCACTAAAATGTATTTATTAACTCCCAAATCAATATCCCAAGATGGTGCTTCTGTAGTCATTTGTGGACTGGTGCAGGGTGGCAAAAACTTGAACAGCTCAGCAGATGTCAAATAAGACCACTCTGCTCTCTTCTTTTGGCTCTCATACTTTAAATGTGCCCTTTTACAGTCTATTTCATGCTAATTTTTGCTTTTTATTTATTTATTTTTTGCCTTTCATTGTTTAAAATGGCCACCAAGCCTAGGGCTGAAGTGCTATCTGGTGTTCCTAAGTGCGATGTGCCTTACAGAGAAAATGTGTGTATTAGATGTTTCTTTAAGAGTGAGTTGTAGTGCTACAGCTGTGAGTTCAATGTTAATGAAATAACAATATACATTAAACGAGGTGTCTTTAAACAAAAATACTCATAACAATAGATTGTGTTTTGGTCAATTAATGAAAATGTTGTGACTAGAGTCTTGTAGGAACCTATCTCTGCATTTCCCCTAAGAGCAACCATTCATTATTTGCCAGTTCAGTATTCACAGGGGCTTTATAGACTCTAACAGTGAATAACAAAAATCAACTCTACATGTATAATGTATCAATAGGTATCCAGCTACAGAATCTTAAACAGAATGTGTCTAGGGTACTAAAAATAAATTTCAGGAGGTCTTCTTTCCTACCAAAGGGGCTAAAGTATCAACAGTACTTATTACTTAAATTTTACTTGATATCTTATATACATTATACATGATGTATAATCATTATAAGGTACATGACAAAGGTGAGCAGAACCATTCCTTGAAATTGTGTTGGGAGTTAGCTCATATGACAATCAAGAAATCATAACAGAAAACTGTCATACAGTAAGGTTTGGAAAGAAGATAGATGACTGGTGAATATGTATGAAGGCAACTATTTCAGATGCTCTGTGAACCAAGCCGATTCCACTATATCTACTAAATAAAATAAGTGGCTATCTACATGCACAGGCCCAGTCAGGATTTGTATAAAATGCATGCAAGGCTGAGCCTGTGTGTTCAAAGTCTTTAATACCCATAAAGAGAAAGGACACAAATGTAATATCCCTTGAGCCATGAACTGTCCTGAAATTTAGGGCCCAGATTTTATGAGGTATGTAAAGGCAATGTGAATAATTACCAGTACGTGGTAAATTAAGGGGAAAAAAATCAATTGTGAGTGATTAACCAAATAGCATATCTTATTGCTAATTTCCCTCATTGTTCTACTGTCCATATGACACATGTGACATTTATAAAGCAGAACCAGATTTCCCTAAAAAAAAATCCTGAAAAGTTAAAGAATGCTTTGAAAATGAAAAGTATGTAGATAATGAAAATAAGCGTTTTCTACTTCTCTGAGTAGAGAATAGAACTGCGTAGGTGTGACGTGCCTTTCTACTAGTGGTTGTTGTAGCCACCCTGGCATTCATTCCCGACTCTGGCCCCAGACCTGAGCACAGGTATGTTCAGTTTCCCCCACTCCAGAATCACCTGTAATGTGGCAACTTTTCATGTGCAGAATTGAAATTAATAAACGTATTCTTTGTTTGGGGGTTTTAAAAAAAAACAGAGAGAGGGAGATAGTAGGTGAACTCTCAGCTGCCAACATAACACAGATGGGCTCAGGAACAGAGAATGAGGTAGATCGGCAGGACCAGAGCGAGCTATGGGAAGTTCGGGCAGAAGGTCTGAGGCATAAAACAGTAAAGGATTACTGAATACTCCATGGTAGATGTGCTTGTTCCCTTGCCCATATGCCCTTGATAAAAAGACATTTTAATTTCTAAGGTTGACTTGAAAAATATATAACTTAATCTAGTTTTGGAAAATAGCCCTGGTACACAAACACTGGTTCAAGTGTTAAAACATGTTTACTAAAATATCAAAAGGTTTTCATATTTCATTACATTGCCTATCCTATGTATCTGATATCCCCAATTAATTGAATATATCTTAATTCATTTAAAATGCGTGTACCTACTAAGTCCATCATTACACAAGAGTGCCTCCTTTCAGAAGAGAGGCACAAAAAAAGACTTAACCTGTTTGCTTGTTTTATTTTTTTCTTTTTCCTACCTCTACCTATTCCCAAACTGCAATTTACTCTTCTTTCCATTTCTTTAATTTTCTCTTCTTTCTGTGGCCTTTCTCTCTTATTTTTACTTATTTTCTTATCCTCAGCTCACTACTCTTTATGTGGCTGGCTTGGGATTCCGGTTTTTTTAGCTAGTTAGTGAAATCACTGACCAGCCTTTGGTTTCAGTAGGCTAAATATACAAACAGACAATAGCCAGAAGGTATATAAAAACAGAACTCTGACCCAAAACCTGCTGCAGCTAGTCCAGGAAGCTAAACCACATTTTCTGTAGCAGTTGGCCCAGATGATCGGGACTTTATTAATAATTCTGTGCCCACTTAGAAATTAGAACCCCCTGGAGAAAGCCTAATATGTACCCCTAACCCATCGTGTAGGATGTCCTACTTCTTGTTAACCCACTTCCTGCTTCCCCCCCACCATCAGCATCCAAAAAAAAACCCTTCCATTTTCTTCATTCTAAACCTTTCCCATTCTGCCTGTCTTTGAGTCTCTACTAAGACACAAGTGATTGTAATGAACTCCCTTGCTAGAGCAAGTCCTGAATATTTAGTCTTTGCTTGTTCTCATTTGGGTGAATTTCACCTATCTGCACAGTTCTTTCATTCTATGAAATTGCCAATTACAGAAATTCTTTGACTAAATACCACGGCCATCGCTCCTCTGGAGGCATCGGTTCTCTCTAGCTCCTTTTCTTCAATTTCCCTACTTTACCGAAGTGCAATCTACCCTTTATGAGGCTTTAGAAAGGATCTCCTTATTTTAAACACACTTTTTATTTGACTGGCAAATGGCGAAATATTATTTTAATTGAATGTGCATCAATTCTGGTTCTGAAACAAAAATAAAATTGTACATTTGTTTCCGTAAGTATGATGGGACATCTAATTATCCTTATTTTAGCTATTGATGAACATATTCTGAAAAGTCATTTGGTCTTGTGCCAAGTAGAAACTATTAAAATATAATGTTTTTTTTGTCTAGAACTATTATATAACGCTTCAGAGTTTTCTAATAGTTTGATGCTTTCCATTCTATTCATGTTTTTGTTGCAGTAAAATGTAAAAGAAAATAACCTTGTGTATGCATATTAGAATTTCAACAGGTAAGGGTTTCCATGGATACTTTTATGTAGCCAGAGAGCTTGAGTGTGGAAAGAAGCATTCATTTCTCATTCTAAGAGATTTTCTTCTGATAAAAGACTCCTGCCAATCATTTTGTATGTCTTGACTTTCTAAAAGAATAAAATAATATATATCATGAGTGTTCTGTTGTAAGGTATGATATAGGTCTATCTCAATAACCTTTTCAGTCATCTGGCCTATTCAAGAAGTGACTTGTCATTTTGTTAAAGCTTGAAACATCTATGAAGATTTTGTAAGCAAATTTTAATGAGTTTTAAGTATGGCCTTCTAGACTTGTATAAAGTGTTTTCCTCTTGTTTTGTTATCATTTAAGGCTGTTTAAACTACCCATTACCAATGCTAAAATAAAGGTTTATCTTTTACTCAAAATAGCTTTTGGAACAGTTTAATCTTCAGTTTTATCTTGACTTGAAAATTCTCAAGAGTCTTTGATTGAATCTTACTTCCTGACATCCCACTCAAATGAAATTTTTTCCAGCTTTTCTATCTTTTTGAGAAACATTAAAAAAGATGGAAGATTTCAGATCATAAAATTACTAGGTTAAACTTTGAGCTATATAGTTATTATGAGCTTGAAGAGGTTCTATGACATTTGAATGAGTGAAATCATTTTAAACATGTTTTTAATATAGCATCATTTTGCACTGGCATGAGCCTAGCAGCCGCAAATTGTAGGCACATCCATAATACTGTTTTAAGCAATCTGAAAAATGATTTTATTCTGATTTAAGAGTTGACTCTCAAATATCTTCTGTTTTTACTGGTTAACTCGGGCTCTGGGCGCCCTGGTGACTCAGATGGTACAGAATCTGCCTGTAATGCAAGAGACCTGGGTTTGATCCCTGGCAGGAAAGATCCCTAGGAGAAGGGAATGGCAACCCACTCCAGTATTCTCACCTGGAGAATTTCATGGACAGAGGAGGGTGGCAGGCCACAGTCCATGGGGTTGCCATGAATTGGATACGACTGAGTGACTAACACTTTCACTTTCAACATGGGCTCTGGATAGCATCAGAGTGTAAATCATGATCCCAATGGTAAAAAGAAGAGACAATCAAAATACCCCCAACCACCAAACTGCTCAAAGCTATGTTTTGATGACAAAAATTTCATAATTTCTTATTTCAAATCCACAGATGCAAAGGCTTTTCCATTTGAGAACAATATTGCCACGGCACATTATACTAGGGTGCTGCTGCTGCTGCTAAGTCGCTTCAGTCGTGGCCAACTCTGTGCAACCCCAGAGACAGCAGCCCACCAGGCTCCCCTGTCCCTTGGATTCTCCAGGCAAGAACACTGGAGTAGGATAAATGATGTCAAAAATATGAGCTTAATAGTATGAGAGGAAATAGAAGTGCAAACTCTATTTAGCACTAACATTGGGCTTGGCCTTAACGTACAATGACATTAAAGAAATAGAGCATGATTACATTTCAATACACAACTTCTGTATAACAACAACAACAACAAATGGTATTTTACTTGCAGTGCATAACAAATGGTAAGGGGTAAAGATCCTTAGTCATGAATGAGCTCTTAGAAATCAATAACAAAACACTAATATTCCAAGGGGGGAACATAGATAAATATGAAATTTAAAAAATCACTAGCCAGGATTAAGCATATATAAAGATGACTGAGCTGAACAATAACTGAAGGAAAGCAACATCTTTGTCATCACATTGTCAAAGATCAAACACCTAATGTTTGTACAGTTTTAAAAAACAGGTTTCAAACACTGGAAGACAAAATTGATGAGGACTGTCTCTTCAGTTAGGGGTAAATCTGCAGTTTTGATTCAAAATATAAATTTTAGATATCCTCCCAGATGGTGCTAGTGGTAAATAACTTGTCTGCCAATGCAGGAGACATAAGACATGTGAGTTCGATTCCTAGATCAGGAAGATCCCCTGAANGGAAGACAAAATTGATGAGGACTGTCTCTTCAGTTAGGGGTAAATCTGCAGTTTTGATTCAAAATATAAATTTTAGATATCCTCCCAGATGGTGCTAGTGGTAAATAACTTGTCTGCCAATGCAGGAGACATAAGACATGTGAGTTCGATTCCTAGATCAGGAAGATCCCCTGAAGGAGGGCATGGCAACCCACTCCAGTATTCTTGCCTGGAGAATACCCATGGACAGAGGAGCCTGGTGGGCTATAATCCAGGGAGTTGCAAAGAGTTGGACACGAATGAGTGACTAAGCACACACAGTGCTAGCAGTTTCAATTCATTGAAATTATTTCAACAAATTAGTTGAGCATATTTAAAACAATTTTTCAAATATTTATATAAATACATTTACTACATAGAAAATCTGTGGTTAATATATGAGGCCCCCAAAAAACTACTTGCATATTAATTTATCAACATACCCAAAAATGATGTGTACAAAGCTCCATTGATAGTAGATAATATTGAGAGGCATAATTAGAAAAAAGGGCATTTAAGAAGTAAAAAAAAATATTATACTTCTATGACATTTGAATGAGTGAAATCATTTTAAACAACATGTTTTTAATATAGCATCATTTTGCACTGACATGAGCCTAGCAGTTGCAAATTATAGGCATATCATAATACTGTTTTAAATAATCTATAAAATGATTTTATTCTGATTTAAGAGTTGACTCTCAAATATCTTCTGTTTTTACTAGTTAACTCGGGTTCTGGGCTCCCTGGTGACTCAGATGGTACAGAATCTGCTTGCAATGTAAGAGACCTGGGTTCGATTTTTATGTCCTTTGAAATCTTGAAAAATATTTTTTTGTGAATCAGTTTTACTTTTACCTATGATAAGGGAACATTAGTATATGTAATTAATACTTAGGAAAGCATTGAATGAAGCCTTGCAGTTAAACCATCCTAGTTTCTCCATGTAATAACATCTCCACCATTCAAAGTTCTAAGATACTGTACAATAGCAACAGTGAATAATCCACACGTTTCACTATAGTTGTCTCCAATGCCACCCTTTAAATCATTTTCAAACATGAGCCTTCTCGGCCCACTCTTTCTGATCTACAGTGTTTCCACTGCAACATATGAAAGAGAAGTCCCCACACATTTGGGAAGATAGTGGCAGAAGCAATAGCATAAATTTCCTATTTAGTATCATAATCATATCACCAAGGGATACAGCTGAAACCAAAGATGGGCATGAAAATGTCTTAAGTCAGAAATATTTCAACAAGGAGGAATCACTTATTGCGATTAAAAAAAATAAAGATGGAGAAAGTATCTTCAGTTCTGTTCGGTCGTCAGATGTATCCGACTCTTTGCGACCCCATGGACTTCAGCACACCAGGCCTCCCTGTACATCACCAAGTACTGGCGTTTACTCAAACTCATGTCCATTGAGTCGGTGATGCTATCCAACCATCTCATCCTCTGTTGTCCCCTTCTCCCATCTTCAATTTTTCCTAGCATCAGAGTCTTTTCCAATGAGTCAGTTCTTTGATCATGTGGCAGAAGTATTGGAGTTTAGCTTCAGCATCAGTCCTCCCAGTGAATATTCAGGACTGGTTTCCTTTAGGACGGACTTGTTGATCTTATTGTCCAAGGGACTCTCAAGTCTTCTCCAACACCACAGTTCAAAAGCATCAATTTTTTAGAACTCAGCTTTTTTTCTCAACTCTCATATCCATACATGACTACTGAAAAAACCCATAGCTTTGGCCAGGTGGACCTTTGTTGGCAAAGTAATGCCTTTTAGTATGCTGTCTAGTTTGACCATAGCTTTTCTTCCAAGGAGTAAGCATCTTTTAATTTCATGGCTGCAGTCACCATCTGCAGTGATTTTGGAGTCCAAAATATAAAGTTTTTCACTTTTTCCATTGCTTCCCCATCTATTTGCCATGAAGTGGTGGGACCAGATGCCATGATCTTTATTTTCTGAATGCTGAGTTTTAAGCCAACTTTTTCACTCTCCTCTTTCACTTTCATCAAGAGGCTCCTTAGTTCTTCTTCACTTTCTGCCATAATGGTGGTGTATCTGCGTATCTTAGATTATTGATATTTCTCCCGGCAATCTTGATTCCAGCTTGTGCTTCATCCAGCCCAGCATTTCTCATGATGTACTCTGCATAGAAGTTAAATAAGCAGAGTGACAATATACATCCTTGACATACTCCTTTTCCTATTTGAAACCAGTCTGTTTTTCCATGTCCAGTTCTAACTGTTGCTACTTGACCTGCATACAGATTTCTTAGGAGGCAGGTCAGGTGGTCTGGTATTCCCATCTCTTGAAGAATTTGCCACAGTTTGTTTTGATCCACACAAAAGCTCTGGCATAGTCAATAAAGCAGAAATAGATGTCTTTCTGGAACTCTCTTG
>SJYA01000274.1:381855-458638 GCA_006410615.1 Neotragus moschatus
GAGGCAGGTCAGGTGGTCTGGTATTCCCATCTCTTGAAGAATTTGCCACAGTTTGTTTTGATCCACACAAAAGCTCTGGCATAGTCAATAAAGCAGAAATAGATGTCTTTCTGGAACTCTCTTGCTTTTTCGATGATCCAGCGGATGTTGGCAATTAGATCTCTGGTTCCTCTGCCTTTTCTAAAACCAGCTTGAACATCTGGAAATTCACAGTTCACATATTGTTGGAGACTTTTGGAGCATTACTTTGCTAGCCTGTGAAATGAGTGCAATTGTGCGGTAGTCTGAGCATTCTTTGACATTGCCTTTCTTTGGAATTGGAATGAATACTGACCTGTTCCAGTCCTGTGGCCACTGCTGAGTTTTCCAAATTTGCTGACATATTGAGTGCAGCACTTCACAGGATCATCTTTTAGGATTTGAAATAGCTCAACTGGAATTCCATCACCTCCACTGGCTTTGTTCTTGAAACTATCATTTTCTTTGGTTCACAGTTAAGCAGAAACTGACACCATAGAAAGAGGAACATTCCTAATGATGTCAGGCTTTCTACATCTATGGCTTTCTTTCATCATGCTGACCTCAAATTCCATCTTCTCCCTTCTTCTTTCCTTGATGATCCAATATTCTTTGTTTCACTGTGTAAAACTCTCTGCCACACTAGTTTTTCAATCACACACTCTTTGTAATCTCTGAAAAGCTACTAATAATGACTACTGGGAGTACAAAATCAGATGCAACAATCCAACACTCTCAGATCGTTGATAGGCGATGATGAAGATAGACAAGAATTGATTGTATTTTTCAAGATGAAATGTTAATGATTATTAGGAATGTTGTTTTTAGACAATTCCTTGGAACATGATTCATTAAAATATTGTGCACTGCTAGAAGGGGGCCTCCATTTAAAAGCTACTCTACATAATTGTATTTCATAACATGTATTCAGTATGAATAACACTGCACACAGATTATTGCAGTACTTTACTTCTGTTCAACATTGAACTAGTAAACTTCTAGCCTTCATCATAAAGTTACTATTTGTTGATTTTTATTAATAATAAAGAATCTTCTAGTTTTGTATCTTTTTCCTCTGTTACATCATTGGATATTGGTAATTTCCAAAGGTAACCATAAATCACTTTGACTTTACACTCTTCCTTAACAACTTACCCATTATAATGGTTTTAATCACAATATGTTCACCTCAAAAATCTACATTCCCCAGTCACACTTTCAAGTCACTATTTTCTACCCTGAGTTTTTTTGAGTTTCTGTTGAAAGTATTGACTACTTGCTTGAGAGTTCTGTCTAGATATGCATTTGGAACCAAGTATATTTCACATCAAACTTAGTAATTTCCTTCAAAATCTACTTCTCCTTCAAGACAGTGACCTTAGCACAATGCTGGTCTATGATTTCTACCTCACTACTCACTTCTAGTGAGACTTTATTTTTCTGGGCTCCAAAATTGTGGCAGATGGTGACTGTAGCCATGAAATTAAGATGCTTGCTCATTGGAAGAAAAGTTATGACCAACATAGACAGCATNCTTCAAGACAGTGACCTTAGCACAATGCTGGTCTATGATTTCTACCTCACTACTCACTTCTAGTGAGACTTTATTTTTCTGGGCTCCAAAATTGTGGCAGATGGTGACTGTAGCCATGAAATTAAGATGCTTGCTCATTGGAAGAAAAGTTATGACCAACATAGACAGCATATTAAAAGGCAGAGACATTACTTTGCCAACAAAGGTCCATCTAGTCAAAGCTATGGTTTTTCCAGTGGTTATGTATGGATATGAGAGTTGGACTATAAGGAAAGCTGAGCACCAAAGGATTGATGTTTTTGAACTGTGATGTTGGAGAAGCTTCTTGAGAGTCCCTTGGAAAACAAGGAGATCCAACCAGTCCATCCTAAAGAAAATCAGACCTGAATATTCATTGGAAAGACTCATGCTGAAGCTGAAACTCCAATACTTTGGCCACCTAATGCGAAGAACTGACATCAGGAAAAGACCCTGATGCTGGGAAAGATTGAGGCAGGAGAAGGGGACGATAGAGGATGAGATGGCTGGATGGCATACCAACTCAATAGATGTGAGTTTGAGTAAACTCCAGGAGTTGGTGATGGACAGGGAGGCCTGGCGTGCTGCAGTCCATGGTGTCTCCAACAGTCAGACTCGGCTGAGCGACTGAACGGAACTGAACTAACTTCTAACAAGTATCAAAGTCCTCTGAGTACTATATCCCAAGGCCCTCTCAAACCTGCCCTTCCTTTCCAATCCCTTTGCCTGCCACTGCCTTAATTCAAATACTCATCATCTTTTTCCTGATTTGCTTAAGTAGCTCCTGATGTGTTTCCTAGATCAGTCTTGCCTTCAAAATGCATTCATTGCAGCCAGAATAATCCTCCTGTAGCATAAACCTAATCAAGCTAGTTTTTTTTTTTTCTTTTTTTCCTTTAAAATTATTTACTTTTTAAAGAACAAAGATCAAACTCCTTAAACTGTTTTATGGAGTCCCTTATGGTCTGGTCATGGTGATGCCATCCTTTGACGTTTAATCTCCAGAAACTTCCTTCCATATGTAAAATGCTCTTTGGCCTGCCTTACTCCATGACACTTTGTTCTTTCGTGTTTCCAAACCTTAGCAGTTTCCATTCCTTTTGCCTCGCATGTCCTTCCAACCACTCACTCTCACCTTATTCCGTGGCCCTCACCCATCAAACTCCTCCTGCTGATATGAAGCACCCTTAGCACTACCTTTTCTGTGAAGAACACAGACTCCATTGCATTTTCTCCCCAACTCCCAGCAGGGTCAGAAATCCTTTACTCTGCACTTCAGGATCTGTCACACATTCCTCCAGTACACCAGTGACATGTTGCATTACAAGTATTTACTGATATGTCAGTTTCTCCACACAAAACTCAGATCACTTGCAGAAGATATCACTAGAATCAAAGTCATGAGAATTGAGCATAGGACAGATTTTGTCAGTCCTTCACTGTATAACTTCAGAGCTGTCACTTTTAAGTTATAAAATGAGCATCCTAAATCACATGACACCTAAAGTCCCTCTCAATCCTAATATTCTATAATTATTTCCAAGTAGCATCTATTTTAAATAGATATTTCTAGAATTCCAACTATATGCCTACGATTGTGCCACATTTTGAAATATAGTCTATGTTTGCCTTCTCGATAGAATTAGGTCTATTTAGGGGTACCTTTCTAGATTTAAGTAAACAAAATAGTAAAATGTAGGGGGGAAATAGTACATTACAAGAACTATATGTTTTAATAACTGTAAGTGTAACAAACTATTTCATATGCTATAAGTCAAAAAGTCAAGATATTTGCTCAAATACTTTCATCAGTTGTGAAAATGTTTCAGAAATCCATGAGTTCTGATAAGACAAGTCTGTTGATACAGTTTTTATTTCTCATGGCAAGATGTCTAAGGAAATATAATTAAGTTCAAGGTGAAAGCACGTCTTTTCAGATTTTCACAAAGTTCAACGAGGGCGTGTGTGTATGTAGGCCTTAGTGTTCCATAACTATGTATCCCACTTATTTGGCTTTTCTCAATAATTTATTCAACAGCACATCTTACCACTACTTTCTGCAAAGTACTGTGTTGGCACCATGGATATAAAGGGTCACATGAGGAATCTAAATCCAGCCAAAAGTACATGCTGGTCCTGGACAAAGTCAGCCCACGAAGGATCTCTACTCCTATTTCTTCCTAGCATCAAGGAGAAAACTCATAGTGATAACAATGTTATTCAGTACATTGCATTTGCCATTTGCCAAGTACTTTAACTTAATATCAACTCAATAATCATTGACAATAATAATTTAGCATCAATTCTTCCATGATAACTTCTTTAGAACTTCGTCAGCTTCAGTAGAGTTAGTAATCTTTCACTTGTTGTGCTTACCTCTAGTAAAGCGGCTGTCATATGGGTAGGTATTATCATTTTCCTACAGAGGAAAGTAGGAGACAGAGGAGGAAAGTAGGAGACAGAGGAGGAAAGTAGGAGACAGAAATGGTATAAGCTGTGTAAGTTCACACAGCTGAGCAGTGGCACCATTGGAATTTCCTCCTCTGGGAGTTGGTGATGGACAGGGAGGCCTGGCGTCCTGCAGTTCCTGGAGTCGCAGAGTCAGACACGACAGAGGAGGAGGAAAGTAGGAGACAGAAATGGTACATAAGCTGTGTAAGTTCACACAGCTAAGAAGTGGCACCATTGGAATTTAAGCCCAGGGAATCTCTCTAAGTGAGTGCTGCTAAATGCCATATTATAGTTTTATCCTGAGGGAATTAGAACAAAGAATAAAAAAAAAAAAAAAAGACACATGCCCCTTTGAAGGAGATTTGGAGTCTATAAAGAGAGAAAGCTTTGGTCTTGAAGATGTTGAGATTTATGGGCCAATTAGATGCACGTGGTTGAGCCTCAGGTCTTTTTAGTACCAGCCAATCAACCTGCTTCCTCTTTTCCAAGCCATCGCCTGGCACCCAGGGAGCTCCAGGCATCTGAGATCCTGAAAATGGATCTGTCCCTCTGCTGAGATTTGTTCCAGCCCAGAAATAGCTCTTCCCCTTGTGGGTGGAATGTAAAGAACTCTTAACAAACCATGGATATTTGCCCTGGGGGAGAACACCATCTAGTAGAGAAAAGCAAGAGAAATGTGAATGGAAATTAAAGCATAATGAGGACTTAAATACCAGTGCAATTAAGAGTCAGTGAATGCCACGGTGGACAAAAAGCAGTGCCTTGTTCCAATGTTCAAAGAAGGAGAAATCTCTTTGCAGTTATGCTGTCTCAAAAGAAATAGAGCCTGGGGCTTAACCTGGAAAATCTGGTGAGCGTGGAAAGGGGATATTCTTGGAGAAAGAAACAGAGTAAAATTGTGGCATGAGAAATGTGCACTGCATTCTCAAATGAGGATCTTGAAATGTCACTATTGGAAAAGCCAGTTGGATTGCAGTGGAGGGGAAGAGTTAGGAATAGCTCAAGACCAGGTGCAGATTTGGAAATGAAATGATAGAGCTCTCCATGATTCCTAACTTGTAGAGCTAATTAAAACAAGTTCTCACTATCCAGACTTTTAAATAGAAGCCTATAATGGATGCAGCATTCAGAACAGGGAACACATGGTAGCCTGATCCTATCATGGATCCAAGTTAAGGGATTCCTGCTTATTTGTCCTCCTGTTGTCAAAACTTGTAGAGGCTTATAACCGAGTCACTTTTAGAAAGATTTCCACCACCATCAGTTACCTGAAGATGAATTTAGGCTCCCATAGTCTGGAGAAGGCCTAGAAAAGCAATGATACATAGTTTGTATATTTTTCTTTAATTGAAAAAGAAAAATAGCTAGCACTTTTAAATGTTTGCTTCCAATAAAACAAACAAACCACACATTTCTAAAATAATATTTTGTGCATTGAAACGAGAGAAGACACACACAAAATATTTTTAATTGCTCTGAATTCCACCACCAAAAAGATCTCCATTATAAACATAAGTATATGTGGTCTTTCTTTTCTTGAACTGATTGATTTGTCTCTTTATTTCTTTATAATTTGTAGCAAGTGTGTGAAGTTGCCGTGTCACTATTTTTCTTTTCCTTATACTTGAAGGACCATGTCCAGGCTTTGTATTTGTCTGATACTGTGCAGCAGTGACTTAACTAACTTCTCATTATTCTCATTCATTCATATTCTCTCTCTCATTCTCTCATTTTCCCTCTGTGGTTCAGTGTGAGAATCTGAGGGTGTGTACATTTCTGCATTCAGCAGACTTTCCCTAAGACTAAGATTACAGGATGCCTGGGTTCTTTCTTCTGAGATTTTGTTCATTGTCCTAGACCAGGGTTTTGTAAGTCTGGTTGGGGCTGCACCCCATTTTCTTTAGGAGGTAAGGGTGGAAGACTTTGGACCAATTTCCAAGTTCAGAATGCAGCTAGGGGAATTTTATTTCTGAGAGCATCAACTTCCCTTTTTTTATTTTCCTCATTTTACCTGTGATTCAGTTCAGTTCAGTCGCTCAGTCATGTCTGACTCTGCGACGCCATGAACCGCAGCACGCCAGGCCTCCCTGTCCATCACCAACTCCCAGAGTTCACCCAAACCCATGTCCATCGAGTCAATGATGCCATCCAACCATCTCATCCTCTGTCATCCCCTTATCCTCCTGCCCTCAGTCTTTCCCAGCATCAGGGTCTTTTCCAGTGAGTCAGCTCTTAGCATCAAGTGGCCAAAGTATTGGCGTTTCAGCTTCAACATCAGTCCTTCAAATGAACACCCAGGACTGATCTCCTTAGGAGGGACTGGTTGGATCTCCTTGCAGTCCAAGGGACTCTCAAGAGTCTTCTCCAACACCACAGTTCAAAAGCATCAATTCTTTTGCACTCAGCTTTCTTTATAGTCCAACTCTCACATCCATACATGACCACTGAAAAAACCATAGCCTAGACTAGATGGACCTTTATTGGCAAAGTAATGTCTCTGCTTTTTAATATGCTATCTTGGTTGGTCATAACTTTCCTTCCAAAGAGTAAGCATCTTTTATTTCCACGGCTGCAATCACCATCTGCAGTGATTTTGGAGCCCAGAAAAATAAAGTCAGCCTCTGTTTCCCCACGTATTTGCCATGAAGTGATGGGACCAGATGCCATGATATTAGTTTTCTGAATGTCGAGCTTTAATACAACTTTTTCACTCTCCTCTTTCACTTTCATCAAGAGGCTCTTTAGTCTATCTTGTAGCAGTTTCTACCATGGCTCTATTCAAGCAAAGATAGTTAATTATAGTTTGCTTTTCTGAATATCTGGGAACACAGTGAGAATATCAGGATTTAGTGAATGCACCATACTGACTTCTGAATTTGAAAGCACTTTGAATCTTACATATGCTGGCTTTCTTCTCTAAACCCTTCCACTTCCCTCCAGAACCTACATTTCATTCCTTGATTGTGTTATTGAAGCTAACATTGTCACATTAAGCTCTGTTTTTCTTTTGTTTTATTGTTAATATATTTTTTATTTAACATATATACACAGAGAGAGTCAGGATATATATTTATTTTTTATTTGTATATAAAATGTGCTCTGCTTGTTAGGAATCAGGGAAGAGAATTCTATGTAACTTAGGAGTCTGCAGTCTGATAATAACAAATATTCTGGTGACTATCAAGAACCTTCATTCCAATACTAGTCCTCACAGATTTTTATTTCTCTTATGTGCCCTTTTTATTAATATCAAAAAGAGAAATCATTCCTCACTTTAACCACATTAGAACTGGGAAAATTCCAATCTAAGGCCCCAATTATATTCTTAAATCTTCTGACATTTTAAAAGTTAGGGGTGTTTCTTTCTTTTTCAAGACTACCTAAGAAATTGCCTTATAGGATACTAATTGCTCTTAAGATCCTTGATATAAATTACATTTTGCTCAGGCACACTTTAGAACATATTGCCCTAACAAAGACCATAGTAGAGTCTTAAGACGTAATAAATAGCCTATCATTGTGTTACCTACTCTGACCAACACATTTAAGGAGATTTAATATCATGTATTTTTAATAGACATAATTAAGGGCATAATATAAATATTGAGTTACCTGAGAAAAAATTTTAATCATTTTATGACATGTTACAGAGGAACTAGAAAGGAATATATATTGTAAGTGGCAGATTTAGAGACTGAGTAACAGTAATTCACAGAGGCTAACAAAAGTCAATGATGACTGCTAGGTACTGAACTAAGGAGAGCTATTAATCTATCTAAACAGTAAAAATTAAAAACAACCTAAATATCCTACCCGATGAAAGTGAAAGAGGAGAATGAAAAAGTTGGCTTAAAACTCAATGTTCAGAAAACTAAGATCATGAATCTGGTCCCATCACTTAAAGACAAATAGATGGGAAAGCAATGGAAACAGTGACAGACTTCAATTTTGGGGGCTCCAAAATCACTGCAGATGGTGACAGCAGCCATGAACTTAAGAGACACTTGCTCCTTGGAAGAAAAGTTATGACCAACCTGGACAGCATATTAAAAAGCTGAGACATTATTTTGCCAAAGGTCTGTCTAGTCAAGGCTATGTTTTTTTTCCAGTAATCCTGTATGGTTATGAGAGTTGGACTATAAAGAAAGCTGAGCACTGAAGAATTGATGATTTGAACTGTGGTGTTGGAGAAGACTCTTGAGAGTCCCTTGGATTGCAAGGAAATCCAACCAGCCCATCCTAAAGGAAATAAGTCCCAAATGTTCATTGGAAGGACTGATGTTGAAGCTGAAACTCCAATACTTTGGCCACCTGATGTGAAGAACTGACTCATTGGAAAAGACCCTGATGCTGGGAAAGACTGAAGCAGGCAGAGAAGGGGATGACAGAGGATGAGATGGTTGGATGGCATCACCGACTAAATGTACATGAGTTTGAATAAACTCCATAGTTGGTGATGGACAGGGAGGTCTGGCCTGCTGCAGTCCATGGGGTTGCAAAGAGTCGGACACAAGTCTTTGTGTGTGACTGAACTGAACTGAAATATCCAACAGTAGTGAAATATGTAAATAAACTTTGTAATGTCAACATAATGGAGCATTGATATTGTTCAGTCACTAGTAATGCCCTACTCTTTGCGACCCCATAGACAAAAGCATGCAAGGCCTTCCTGTTCTCCACCATCTCCCAAAGCTTGCTTAAACTCAAGCCCATTGAGTCTGTGATACCATCCAACCACATCGTCCTCTGTCGTCCCCTTATCCTGCTACCTTCAATCTTTCCCAGCATCAGGGTCTTTTCTAATGAGTCAGCCCTTTGCATTGTAGCCAAAGTATTGGAGCTTCAGCTTCAACATCACTCCTTCCAATGAATATTCAGGGTTGATTTCTTTAGGATTGACTGGTTTGATCTCCTTGCAGTCCAAGAGACTCTCAAGAGTCTTCTCCAGTATCACAGTTCAAAAGCATCAATTCTTCAGTGCTCAGCTTTCTTTAAGGTCTAACTATCTTATCCATATATGACTACTGGAAAAAAAAAAAAGCTTTGACTAGATGAACATTTGTCATGATAATAATGTCTCTGCTTTTTAATATGCTGTCTAGGTTTGTCATAACTTTTCTTCCAAGGAGCAAGCATCTTTTAATTTCATGGTTGCAGTCACCATCTGCAGTGATTTTGTAGCCCAAGAAAATGAAGTCTCCCACTGTTTCCATTGTTTCACCATCTGCTTGCCTTGAAGTGATGGGACTGGATGCCATGATTTTCATTTTCTGATGTTGAGTTTTAAGCCAACTTTTTCACTCTCCACTTTCACCTTCTTCAAGATGTTCTTAAGTTCTTCACTTTCTGCTGTAAGAGGGGTGTAATTTGCATATCTGAGGTTATTGGTATTTCTCTCGGCAATCTTGATTCCAGCTTGTGCTTCATCCAGCCCAGCATTTCGTATGATGTACTCTCCATAAAAGTTAAATAAGCAGGGTGACAATGTACAACCTTGACATACTCCTTTCCCAATTTTAAGGCAGTCCATTGTCCCATGTCCAGTTCTAACTGTTGTTTCTTGACCTGCATACAGGTTTTGAAGAAGGCAGATAAGGTGGTTTGGTATTCCCATCTCTTGACGAGTTTTCCACAGTTTTTTATAATCCACACAGTCAAAGGCTTTGGCATAGTCAATAAAGCAGAAGTAGATGTTTTTCTGGAACTCTCTTGCTTTTCTGATGATTCAGTGGATGTTGGCAATTTGATCTCTGGTCTATTGACCTCTCTCCCCTTCCTTCTCTCTTTCCTCTCCTTAACCCTTCTTATTCTTCCCTGTTTTTCTAGTCCTCTGGTCCTAGATGTAGGAATCTGGTCGAAGGCCCCTCAGCCTGAGCTGAGGATTGGAGACTGATCACCTCCTCTTGGCAGAGAACTCGAATTCTGGTTCTGGTGTGGTCTGATTTCTGGTAGGGCCGAGTTCCAGTCCTCCCTTCTCTGAAGGCCCAGGGAAAAATCCCATAATGCCTGGGCATCTGTAGGTGGCAGGAGATGTCTGTAAGGCCACCCCTTTTGCCCCAGCTCTCCCACCTCTTCCCCCTTCTTCTTTCAACCTGGGTTCCTTTCCTCCCTTGAAATCTTTGATGTTAGTACTTGGATCTGAAGTTCTATGTCTCTATAGGTTTTCTGAGAGACTGTATTCTTGTATTTAAGGGCTTCCCTGGTGGTGCAGAGGTTAAAGCATCTGCCTGCAATGTGGGAAACCTAGGTTCGATCCCTGGGTCGAAAAGATCCCCTGGAGAAGGAAATGGCAACCCACTTCAGTATTCTTGCCTGGAGAATCCCATGGATGGAGGAGCGTGGTGGGCTATAGTCCATGAGTCACAAAGAGTCGGACACGACTGAGCAACTTCACTTTCCTCTGCCTTTCCTAAATCTAGCTTGAACATCTGGAAGTTCACAATTCACATACTGTTGAAACCTGTCTTGGAGAATTTTGAGCATAACTTTGCCAGCATGTAAGATGAGTGCAACTGTGTGGTAGTCTGAACATTCTTTAGCATTGCCTTTCTTTGGGTTTGAAATGAAAACTGATCTTTTCCAGTCCTGTGGCCACTGCTGAGTTTTCAAATTTGCTAGCATATGGAGTGCAGCACTTTCACAGCATCATCTTTTAGGATTTGAAATAGCTCAGCTGGAATTCCATCACTTTCACTAGCTTTGTTCGTAGTGATACTTCCTAAGGCCTACTTGACTTTGCATTCTAGGATGTCTGGCTCTAAGTGAGTGATCACACCATTCTGGTTATCTGGGTCATGAAGATCTTTTTTTGTACAGTTCTTCTGTGTTCTTGCCACCTCTTCTTAATATCTTCTGCTTCTGTTAGGTCTCTACTATTTCTGTCCTTTATCTTGCCCATCTTTGCATGGAATGTTCCCTTGGTATCTCTAATTTTCTTGAAGAGATCTCTAGTCTTTCCCATTCTTTTGTTTTCCTCTATTTCTTTGCATTGATCACTGAGGAAGAATTTTTTATCTCTCCTTGTTAATCTTTGGAACTCTACATTCAAATGGGTATATCTTTCCATTTCTGCCTTTTGCTTCTCTTCTTTTCTCAGCTATTTGTAAGGGTCCTCAAATAGCCATTTTGCCTGAAATTTTCACATTTCTTTTTCTTGGAGATGATCTTGATCCCTGCTTCCTGTACAATGTCATGAATCTCTGTCCATATTTCTTCAGTCACTCTGTCCGTCAGATTTAATCCCTTGAATCTATTTGTTACTTCTACTGTAATCATAAGGGATTTGATTGAGGTCATACCTGAATGGCCTAGTGGTTTTCCTTACTTTCTTCAATTTTAGTCTGAATTTGGCAATAAGGAGTTCATGATATGAGCCATAGTCAGCTCCCAGTCTTTTTTTTTTTTTTTTCCTGATTGTATAGAGCCTTTCCACCTTTGGCTGCGAAGAATATAATCAGTCTGATTTTGTTATTGATCATCTAGTTATATCCATGTGTAGAGTCTTCTCTTGGATTGTTGGAAGACAATGTTTGCTATGACCAGTGCATTCTCTTGGCAAAACTCTGTTAGCCTTTGCCCTGCTTCATTTTGTACTCCAAGGCCAAAGTTGCCTATTACTCCAGGCATCTCTTGACTCCCTACTTTTGCATTCCAGTCCCCTATAATGAAAAGGACATGTTTGGGGGTGTTAATTCTATAAGATCATCATAGAACCATTCAACTTCAGCTTCTTCAGCATTACTGGTGGGGCATAGACTTGGATTACTGTGATATTGAATGAGTTGCCTTGGAAACAAACAGAGATCATTCTGTCGTTTTTGAGGTTGCATCCAAGTGCTGCCTTTCGGATTCTTTTGTTGACTATGATGGCTACTCCATTTCTGCTAAGGGATTCTTACTCACAGTAGTAGATATAACGGTTATCTGAGTTAAATTCACCCAGTCCAGTCCATTTTAGTTTGCAGATTCCTAAAATGTCAATGTTCATTCTTGCCATCTCCTGTTTGACCACTTCAAATTTACCTTGATTCATGGACCTAACATCCCAGATTCCTATGCAATATTGTTCTTTTCTTCTTATTATTATTTTTCATTAAAAAAATTTTTTTTTACTTTACAATACTGTATTGATTTTGCCATACATTAACATGAATCCACCACAGGTGTAAATGAGTTCCCAACCCTGAACCCCCCCTCCCACCACCTTCCCCATATCACCTCTCTGGGTCATCCCAGTGCACCAGCCCCAAGCATCCTGTATCCTGTATCGAACCTGGACTAGTGATTCGTTTCTTACATGATAGTATAAATGTTTCAGTGCCAGTCTCCCAAATCATCCCACCCTCTCCCTCTCCCACAGAGTCCAAAAGTCTGTNTGGCTTTGTAGTAGAGCCTGAAGTCAGGCAGGTTGATTCCTCCAGTTCCATTCTTCTTTCTCAAGATTTATAGCATTGGACTTTACTTCCATACCAGTTACACCCACTACTTGTTTTGTTGTGGGTGTTGTGTGTGTTGTGGTGTGCTGTTTTTGCTTTGGCTCCATCTCTTCATTCTTTCTGGAGTTATTTCTCTAATGTTCTCTAGGAGCATATTGGCCACCTATTGACCTGGGGAGTTCTTCTTTCCATGTCATATCTTTTTCTCTTTTCATACTGTTCATGGGATTTTCAAGGCAAGAATACTGAAATGGTTTGCCATTTCCTTCTCCAGTGGACCATATTTTGTCAAAAACTTCCACCATGACCCCTCCTGGGTGGCCCTACATGGCATATCTCATAGTTTCATTGAGTCAGACAAGGCTGTGGTGTATGAGATCAGTTTGAATATCCTCTTCTATCACAACAGTATTCCTAATATTTTTTGGCATCCCTCTTTTAAATCTCTTTATCCTAGAATGATTATCTTCAGTTTCATAAGACAGTTCTTCCTTTAACATAGTTTCCAAACCCCTAATAGCTCAGGGCCTCCACCTTTAGAAATCATGATGAAATGTTCCATTAACATATTGGTTAATCTGGGAACTGTTTTTCCCACCATCTCCTTCCTTGTATGGTTCTGAGTGAAAGCACCCAAAGGGGAACTTGCATAAGATTCACAAAGCAGGAGGAAGTAGAAGTCATTATTTCTAAAGGTCTTAGCAGGCAAATACAGTGATGAACAGATACAGAAGTGCTTCTAGCATTTTACTTTGACCTCATGCTTGACCTCTGTACCAAATTTAGATCTTTTTCTTGATTGCAAATCCTTCTTCCTCAGAACAGCCCTAGCCCACCACTAGTCAGTTACTTGGCAGAAGACACAATGAGGTAGTAACAAGGAACAACCAGTGCTATTCCATAAAAGTATAATGTAAAACACATAAACAATTTAAAATTTTCTAGCCAAATTAAAAATGTAAAAAGAAACAGGTCAATTTTATATACATATATATGAGTGTGTAGATATTATATATAATATATATATATAATATATGTATGTATATATAGCCATGCTCCATGACATGCAGGATCTTAGTTCCCCAACTAGGGATCAAACCCACACCCCCTGCAGTGGAAGCACAGAGTCTCAACCACTGGACCACCAGGAAAATCCCCAAGGCAATTTTAATAATGTATTCTATATAACCCAACATAGCTAAAATGTACTGCTTTAACACAGAGACAATATTAAATATGATTAATCAAACAGTAAGGAGGCTAATATAGCGAAAAACAGCCAATGACGTGGAAGATAATAGGGGACAAGGTAACAGTACAACCAAGAACCAGTTCATACAGGGCACTGTAGACCATGATAATGGTGTGAGATTTCATAAAGTATAAAGAGACTTTCAAGCAGAGGAATGGCATGAGCTGACATTTTCAACATTGTTGAAAATGATTCTGTTGCTCAGTGGAGAATAGACGGAGAGGAGAAACCCAGATGTAGAGTGGAGTTAGGATGCTTTTTCAACGACCTAGATGAAAAATGATGGGGGCTTGGACTAGAATCATGTTATAAAAATAGTAAGATATTGAAAATGTGTGATATATTTTCAGGATAGAATAACAAAATCTGCTAATATTTGAATATGTAATGTGAGAGAGGGAAGAAGGACTTACGGATGGTGTCTATCTTTTAGGATTAAGCACTTAGAAATGATAATGCCATTTACCATGAGAACGAAGGCTAAGAAAAAAATGGGTTTTTTTGTTCGGTTCTATCATAAAATATGACTTTAAATATTGATTCTTCCTTTGTCATTTCGATAAGCATATCTTTATCAAAATCACAGGTGTAAATCTTGAACTGAGAGCTAATTATAGACTTTATAGTTCCATTCCCCTTAATACCCGAGCATTAACATTACATCCAAAATATAGTTAATTCATCTTACTCTACTACTTATTATCAAAAACCGCTTCCACACACCTTGCTCATAAGTATAAAGTTCAATCATTGCTATGTGTCATTTGTGGCATTAGTTTGACCTCCCAAATTAGAAACCTCTTTTCTTTCTCCCCTGCTTGGCCTGGACCACTATTTCAACAGATCTTGCCTCTATCCTTTAGCTCCTCAACTCTTGTCCTTCCAGCTCATCTGAGTCACCAGCCCCTAACCTATGATTAATGCAACCATCTGCTTACTCAACAGATACTTCAAAGCTGCCAAACACTGCTGGAAAAAAACTGTGTAACTGGATTGCTGGGACTTTTCACATATTTACCACCTCCACCTTCAACTTGGTCCTCAGCATTGCTGGGCACCACTCTCATTTGCCTCTGCTGAGATAGCTTTCCTGCTGACTGAGATCACCATTTTATGTTTTTGCACTCCTCTTTACTCTTCCACTTTTATAGGCAGGAGGAAAAAGTACTGCTTTCTAGAAAACCAAATGAAATATTCCAGGTAATTAATTTATTCCAATTTTCTCCTCCAGCTACAATATTATATATATTATATATATAATTAATATGTATTAATATATTATTATAATTATATATTAACACCCATCCTCGTCCATCACATTCAACCCAGGTCTTGTATTCATCTCCAAATATTCTTCCAGATCCTGTTCCATCATCAAATTTCCCCTGTTCATTGACTACTTTTTCTTCCTCAATAAATATGCTTAAGTCTCCTCTCATCCTAAAGAAAATCTTCTGCTTTCCTTGGTTCCTCTTAAGCTAGTAAGCTGATCTTTGTCCTCCTTCACTGTAGATTTCATTAGAAAGTTTCATAATCTTCTATAATCACATCCCTCTGCTGAATCCCTTCTTCCCCAAGGCATCAGTGACCTATCAGTCTTAAATTCAACAATCTATTTCACTTCTTTGTCCCATTTAGCATCTGTGTAGCTTTTAATGCTGTTGATCATAGTCTTTCTTGAATCTCTCAACTCTTAGATCCTGGCCCTGATTCCTCTGATCAGTTCTGTCTAGATTTTCTTGACTGATTCTTCTTCACGATCACTTGAGGATGGTACTTTGAGTCCTTCCTACATACTTTCTTTTCTTTTCATGCTCATTCCTCTCCTTGAGTGATAGGATCCATCCAGACAGTCTACTCTCACTTACTGTGACAGCCAAGCAAATAGGCTGCTCAAATCTACTGTGAGGAGCAACGCTGACTGACAGCCCTAGCTGACTCCCTTACAGTTCAGCCACTACATCTGCACCCAGGCCAGGCTTCTGTGGGCTGCTCCCAGCCAACGACTGAAGATGGTTAGATTTGAAAGCAGGCCCAGTTCTGCAGCCCACAGGACTCAGTTTTGGCTCTAGGACTCCCTTCAGCCTGAAAACTTTCTTGGGATTGCACGATCTTGGACTCTGCCCAAACAAACCTCCTTACTCCCACTTCTTATATCACAGATGTCAAACTAGCATTGTGGCCTAAGGGTCTCCCTGTCTTCCTCTTCATGAGTGTTTCCCCCAATCATTCTTGATTCTGTCTTGGCAACTAGCTCTTAGAGGATCAAATTTAACATATCTACATACCAGCAGCTGATGAATATACCTCAAAATTCTGCCTTGAACTTAAAATTCATATATAAACTGCTTTCTCAATAACTTCTCCCAGGTGATTCTAATGTATCTCAGATATAATACATGTCATATTAAATTTCTTATTTTGCCATACACCATATTCCTTTCCAGAAATTGTTGCCTTGTGTAGTCACACCATTTTCTATCTTCTGCTGATTACCTCCTCCATATGTTCAACTCAGACATTTATTAAACTGTTTGGGATATGTGCCATGTCAGTTATGGACTCTGGCTTTCAGTCATGCCTCTCTCCAATTCTGTAGTCACAAAAGGCTTCCCACAAACTAGCTCCATCATATCTTTGCTGCTTTATCACTGTCGCCTCCTCATTCATCCATCATTCTGCCCATCATTTCTCCCACTCCACCAAATAAATACCCTGAACTTGCTCATGGCTCTGAATCGCTGAAGGTACTATTTTATCATCCCCAAATTTCTCTGTTGTTCAACTTCTACACGTTTTTCAAGGTGCGACTCAAATGCTACTCAGTGAAGCTCCACTCCCAAACCAGCTACCACNCCCATCATTTCTCCCACTCCACCAAATAAATACCCTGAACTTGCTCATGGCTCTGAATCGCTGAAGGTACTATTTTATCATCCCCAAATTTCTCTGTTGTTCAACTTCTACACGTTTTTCAAGGTGCGACTCAAATGCTACTCAGTGAAGCTCCACTCCCAAACCAGCTACCACCATAGACAAAGGTAGAAAATATTTCCTCTTTATTATCTCGGTATGCTACATAGACTGCAATTATAGCACCCCCTTCATAATTTTGCATAATTATGTATGTATTATGTATGTATTTCCAAGTAGGAAAAGGAGTATGTCAACTCTGTATATTGTCACCCTGTTTGTTTAACTTATATGCAGAATACATCATGAGAAACACTGGGTTGGATGAAGCACAAGCTGGAATCAAGATTTCTGGGGAAATATCAATAACCTTAGATATGCAGATGACCACCCTTATGGCAGAAAGTGAAGAAGAACTAAAGAGCCTCTTGATGAAAGTGAGAGAGGAGAGTGAAAAAGTTGGCTTAAAGCTCAACATTCAGAAAACTAAGATCATGGCATCCAGTCCTATCACTTAATGGCAAATAGATGGGGAAACAGTGGAAATAGTGTCAGACTTTATTTTGGGGGGGCTCCAAAATCACTGCTGATGGTAACTTCAGCCATGAAATAAAAAGATGCTTGCTCCTTGGAAGAAAAGTTATGACCAACCAAGACAGCATGTTAAAAAACAGAGGCATTCTTTGCCAACAAAGGTCTGTCTAATCAAGGCTATGGTTTTTCCAGTAGGCATGTACAGATGTGAGAATTGGACTATAAAAAAAGCTGAGCTCTGAAGAATTGGTGCTTCTTAACTGTGGTGTTGGAGAAGACTCTTGAGGGTCCCTTGGATGGCAAAGAGATCCAACCAGTTCATCCTAAAGGAAATCAGTCCCAAATGTTCATTGGAAGGACTGATGTTGAAGCTGAAATTCCAATACTTTGGCCACCCGATGAGAAGAACTAACCCACTGGAAAAGACCCTGATGCTGGGAAAGATTGAAGGCAGGAGGAGAAGGGGATGACAGAGGATGAGATGGTTGGATGGCATCACCAACTCAATGGAAGTGAGTTTGAGTAAACTCTGGGAGTTGGTGATGGACAAGGAGGCCTGATGTGCTGCAGTCCATGGGGTTGCAGAGTCAACATTACTGAGCGACTGAACTGAACTAAACTGATGTATGTATTCTGTCCTTTCACTAAGACTTTGAAGCAATGAACCATGAATTATTAGTCTATACCTGTCCAGTTCCTTGAATGGTACTTCCATCATAGTAGATATTCAGTAAATACTTGTGGAATTAACTGAAGCAGCAAAGCAATAAAGTTATATTGATTGGACTTTTCTTGATGCATATTAACTTTTAATGATTATTTCAGTGTTGTTTGAAAATAATCTGTTTTGTTCACTGTTTCCATCAAAACAGATAGGTTTGAGGCCACTAATCAAAACTCAAATAAAAATTCTAGGCTAATCTATCATTTTCTTAAGGAAATGTTAAGGAAGACTCATGCTAGACATACACAATCACATTTGAGCAAAGCAAACTGCCAATATTATATAGGTATTTAGGGAAGAGTTCGTTTTGAGATGTGCTTGTTACTGAGGTAAGACTATGGCGTCAGTGTTAGAAACTGACACAAACACTCTATAAATTATTAACTGAACATCTACTATGATGGGGGCACTTTTGTGTTGGATACAAAAGTGCATTCTGTGTTGGTTACAGAAGAAGAATGGGTGGATGTCAGTCTGAGAGTTGTGTTCAGGTTGTTGAGTCTGCCACAGATGTAGTGATATCTTAGAACCGTGGCTATGAAACAATCAATTATTGACTAGACAGGTGTAAAGACATTTCAGTTGGATGTTTTTGTGATACAATAGATCGGTTTTTTACTAGGAGTGTCAGGGGATTTTTTTTTTTATTCACAGGTACTATGAGGATACTTATATTCATATTTCTTACCTTAGTTCATGACCTTCAGATTCTGTAATATACTCTAGGCTTACAAAATCATAGATACACATGCCTTTTTCCTACAACCAGTTGATTAGATACAGGAATATCATAATAAATGTCACAGCTTGGTGTCACACAGTTTTCCCTGGAGGGTTTATCTTTTGCTTAGAGGATAGATGAAAATATTCATGCAAGGAACTCTCTGAATTGGGAACTATCCATAAAGCTGCTTTCATTTCATTTTTTGCTATTGTTGTTGTTTTGTTTTGTTCATAATAAGAAGCTCAAGAGCTGTAACACAGGAATTCATTGCTGAGTCAGCTGTTTTGAAAGTTATTCTTAAGAAGTGCAGAGAGCAGAAAGGATAAGTACGCCCACACATATGAAACCTGTGTTAATCACTTTCTACATATTATCAACTAATCTCCAAAACCACCAACTAAGTGTTCTTATATCCATTTCTACGGAGGGGAAAAAAAGGAACTTAAAGGGGTTTAATAAGTTTTTTAACCTCATGAAGCTTGGAAGTGACAAAATTAGAAGTTGAATCCAGATTTCTATTTCAATAGCCAAAAAAAAAAAAATGTCTCCCTGTATCATACTGTGGTTCAGACAGTAAAGAATCTGCCTGCAATGTGGGAGACCCAGGTTCCATCCCTGGGTTAGGAAGATCCCCTGGAGAATGGAAGAGCTAGCCACTTCAATATTCTTGCCTGGAGAATTCCACAGAGGGCCTTGGCAGGCTACAGTCCATGGAGTCACAAGGAATCAGACATAACTGAGCCACTAACACTTACATAGCATACTTCCTGTCACAAAGAAAAGTTGAGTACCTCAGTTTCAAAGAAATTAATCTGGAGACAGCATACAGTGGAAATTGGGAAAAAAAAAATCTCTACCAGTCATCCTAACCTGGAACAGTTATGCTAAATGTATATTTCTCACTGGCTGTTGTTTTGTATTTTCTTTAATTATCACTCACAAAGCAAAAACTAAAATGTTCTTAAATTTAGAAAGGTACCCAATTTCCATATTCCAGCTATTCTCATACAAACATGTGCTGTGCAGAAAGTCACCCTACAAGAGAGTATGGTATAATTAGGTTCCAGTGGGTGTATAGAAATGGTTCCTTCAACATATTCACATTTCAAAACGGAATCTATATGATTCAGTAGTTTCATCTCTGTATCTACACTATGCATTTTTAAATGAGCGAAATAAACATACAAATCTCTATGAAACAAATCAAAATATGTCTAGCTTACACATGTCTAGCTTACATTTATTGAGGTTTTCTATGAGTCTTATGGGTTACTAAGCACTCACTTAAAACAAGAATAGGGTCATAAAAAGAGAAGAAGGAGTTAAATGCATTCAAGGAAGTCCTATTCACTAACTTCGGACAGATAACAAATTCAACCATTTTTAATTATATTTAAGAACAAAGGTTTGGTTTTACTTTTAGTGATACAATTATAACTCAGATTGACTTTTTATATTTTTGACTGTGAAAAACAGGAGTGGACAGGATTGTATACTCAAACAATTGAGTATACATAAGCTGAAAATCAAACTGGACTATCAGAAACACAACTTTTTCTTGAAACTAAGCCAATCAAGTAACTTCTTCTGTGAGTATTCAAAAATAAAGCATTGATTATTGGCCTTTAATGTGACCTTTAGAAGATACACTATTTTCGTTAAATTGTTTTGTGTAGCATATGTTGAATATACAGATACCTTTAGAATTTCGACAAATTTTATTGACAGTGGGGGACAAATATTGCACAGCATATTCAATATTAAATAACAATTCTAGTTTGCTAAACTATTTTATTTATTTTTGAATAGGTAATAACATGTAGCAGAGAACACAAAGAGTAAAAGTTTCTCCTAAATCTGTCCTCCTGCACCCCAGTTCCCAATGAAGGGAACTAACATTAAATACCATGGTTCAAGAAAAGTCCTCTGAAATAAAGACTTGGATCTGTATATCGAGTATTGAGTGGCTTTACCTTTTATTCCCCCAAATCAATCTAGAACAGTTGACTGTGAGACATATCCTAGTAAAATCATTAAATTTTAAAAATGAAAGAACCCTTTGGGTTTCTAGGCAGAAAAAAAAAAAAAGAAAGAAAAGAAATTCAGGTTGGCACCAAATTTATTGTCATCAACAATCAAACCAAGAAAGCAGTGCAAAACTCCATCAACTTCCTTCAACTTGAAGGAAGCAGTAAACATTTTATACATGGCCAAGCTGTTCTTTGAAATTTACACTACCCAGGAGTCCTTCCTGGGAAATCTACTAACAGATGAATTTCATTTAACATAGAGATGATTAAGGAAACTAGACAATGGACTAGTAATGAGGATTAAATATACAGTTGACCATTGACCATGGCAGATGTTAGGTGTGCAGACTATCTGATGTAATTTCACAGGCAGCTGTCCAAAGCCAGGTCCACATCCACAGATTCAACTATCCCTGGATATTCATATATTTAGTGGGGGAAGAAAAAAAAAATCGCATGTAAGAGGACAACAATTCAAACTGACATTGTTCAAGAGTCAGTTATTCTTAATTGTAGATCTAAACTATAACAAGTGAGAATAAGAGAGAAAAATTATTATATAAATATTCTTTGCCCTGTCAAAGTAACATACAAAAACACCACAAAATTTGAGAGATAAAAATGTGAGAAAAAGAGAAAAAAATATATTCTCATTGACTGCTGCAAAGTAATAAGTTGAAACAAAAGGAAATTATCTGAAGTTGACAATATAGCTGACATCTTACCAAGGAGGAAGGGACTAAGAGTGTTAAATAAAAGCATTAAGATAAGGTAATAATTATGTTGAATATATGTCTTCTTAAACCCAAGACAACATAAAAGTTTAATTAAAAAAACAAAGAAAATAGACTATTTAATGAAAGTCATACAGGCTGGATGAAGCACAAACTGGAATCAATATTACCATGAGAAATATCAATAACCTCAGATACGCAGATGATACCACTCTTATGGCAGAAAGCGAAGAACTAAAGAGCCTCTTGATGAAAATGGAAGAGGAGAGTGAAAAAGTTGGCTTGAAACTCAACATTCAGAAAACTAAGATCATCCGGTCCCATCACTTTATGGCAAATAGATGGGGAAACAGTGGAAACAGTGAGAAATTTTATTTTTCTGGGCTCCAAAATCACTGCAGATGGTGATTGCAGCCATGAAATTAAAAGACACTTGCTCCTTGGAAGAAAAGCTATGACCCACCTAGACAGCATATTAAAAAGCAGAGACATTGCTTTGCCAACAAGAGTCCATCTAGTCAAGGCTATGGTTTTTCCGGTAGTCGTGTATGGATGTGAGAGTTGGACTGTAAGGAAAACTGAGCACAGAAAACTTGATGCTTTTGAGCTGTGGTGTTGGCGAAGACTCTTGAGAGTCTCTTGGACTGCAAGGCGATCAAACCAGTCAATTCTAAAGGAAATCAGTCGTGAATATTCATTAGAAGGACTGATGCTGAAGCTGACACTCCAATGTGTTGGCCACCTGATATGAAGAACTGGAAAAGACCCTGATGCTGAGAAAGACTGAAGGCAGGAAGAGAAGGAGATAAAAGAGGATGAGATGGTTGAGTGGTATAACCAGCTCAATAAGCATGAGTTTGAGCAAGCTCCCGGTATTGGTGATGGACAGGGAGCCTGGAGTGCTGCAGTCCATGGGGTCGCAAAGAGTTGGGCACGACTGAGCAACTGATAATGTCACATAGTAAACATAGTTTGATGTTACAAAGACAAAACTTTCATCATATCAATAAATGTAGTTAGGCTCAACTTACCTATTTAAAAAACAAAAAAACTTTAGATCAGTTTACAGATCAAAACCAGAAGAAGGAATATTCTTCAAGCCACCTAATTTTATTGCTTCCTAAAGTCATTGTCATTGCTCTGTGTTTTCCAGTGCTGAGCATTTGTCAATATTGATTTTGTTTAGACTATAAATTGCAAAATACATTTTTAATCCCTCAAATCTTACTGCTCCAAGTTCAGTTCTTCTAAAGAATGTAGCATTGGATATTTATGAGAGAAAAAAAGGAACAAGTGTTGGGCTTTGAGGGGAAAAAATCCAGTGTATCATGCATTTTATTCTTAAATGCTAAGTGTTTCCAGGCTTTCTCTTTCCATTTCTTATAGACTTGCATCATCTTTTTTAAGATTATGTGTAAAAGATTAACGATAAATAAACAAACATGTCAGGAAAAGGTATTTATCTAGTGGAAATTATTTTAAAGTGCTTTCATTTCCTTGCTGTGTAATCACAGGCAAATCACTAATCTCGGTCTCTTCTAGAATTCTGCATCCTTCCTACATTGCAGATAATGAAAATTAAGCTATTTTGAAAGCCAGTTGATAAGCACTATATAGCACTGCTGCTCACAATCATATCTTACAAAATTTTCACTGACTTTTAGATTAAATAATATTACCATATGGAAAACTCAGAACATATAGATAGGGGAAAAAGCAATAATTAAATCGGTCATTCTACCACAACTCTGTTGCAGATATTTCTACGTATAACCATCTGTATTTACTCTCTCATCGTCCTGGAAAAGAAATCTGTCCAACAGCCACCAAGACCGCATGCAGCCTGCTGCCCCTTCTCCATCTCTTTGATTTGTAAGTGGAGATGAAAAATGGAGCTGGGAAGGACTTGAATCTGGGAGGGAAAAATCAGAGCAAAGGCTCTGGTTGTGTCATAGACACTATCACCTGTGTATGGAGAAGGAACGGGTAGCCCATTCCAGTACTCTTCCTGGAGAATTCCATGGACAGAGATGCCTAGTGGGCTACAGTCCTTGAAGTCACAAAGAGTCAGACACGACCAAGTGACTTTCACTTTCACTTCACCTTTAGCGTAGCTCTTACCAGGCCACAAGGTTAAATGCCAAAATAAAAAGTGTTCTTAAATTATAATCCACTTGGACTTTTAATAGGGACTCATTTGTAACCCCTTAGTTTTCTATTTATATCANATACAAAAACACCACAAAATTTGAGAGATAAAAATGTGAGAAAAAGAGAAAAAAATATATTCTCATTGACTGCTGCAAAGTAATAAGTTGAAACAAAAGGAAATTATCTGAAGTTGACAATATAGCTGACATCTTACCAAGGAGGAAGGGACTAAGAGTGTTAAATAAAAGCATTAAGATAAGGTAATAATTATGTTGAATATATGTCTTCTTAAACCCAAGACAACATAAAAGTTTAATTAAAAAAACAAAGAAAATAGACTATTTAATGAAAGTCATACAGGCTGGATGAAGCACAAACTGGAATCAATATTACCATGAGAAATATCAATAACCTCAGATACGCAGATGATACCACTCTTATGGCAGAAAGCGAAGAACTAAAGAGCCTCTTGATGAAAATGGAAGAGGAGAGTGAAAAAGTTGGCTTGAAACTCAACATTCAGAAAACTAAGATCATCCGGTCCCATCACTTTATGGCAAATAGATGGGGAAACAGTGGAAACAGTGAGAAATTTTATTTTTCTGGGCTCCAAAATCACTGCAGATGGTGATTGCAGCCATGAAATTAAAAGACACTTGCTCCTTGGAAGAAAAGCTATGACCCACCTAGACAGCATATTAAAAAGCAGAGACATTGCTTTGCCAACAAGAGTCCATCTAGTCAAGGCTATGGTTTTTCCGGTAGTCGTGTATGGATGTGAGAGTTGGACTGTAAGGAAAACTGAGCACAGAAAACTTGATGCTTTTGAGCTGTGGTGTTGGCGAAGACTCTTGAGAGTCTCTTGGACTGCAAGGCGATCAAACCAGTCAATTCTAAAGGAAATCAGTCGTGAATATTCATTAGAAGGACTGATGCTGAAGCTGACACTCCAATGTGTTGGCCACCTGATATGAAGAACTGGAAAAGACCCTGATGCTGAGAAAGACTGAAGGCAGGAAGAGAAGGAGATAAAAGAGGATGAGATGGTTGAGTGGTATAACCAGCTCAATAAGCATGAGTTTGAGCAAGCTCCCGGTATTGGTGATGGACAGGGAGCCTGGAGTGCTGCAGTCCATGGGGTCGCAAAGAGTTGGGCACGACTGAGCAACTGATAATGTCACATAGTAAACATAGTTTGATGTTACAAAGACAAAACTTTCATCATATCAATAAATGTAGTTAGGCTCAACTTACCTATTTAAAAAACAAAAAAACTTTAGATCAGTTTACAGATCAAAACCAGAAGAAGGAATATTCTTCAAGCCACCTAATTTTATTGCTTCCTAAAGTCATTGTCATTGCTCTGTGTTTTCCAGTGCTGAGCATTTGTCAATATTGATTTTGTTTAGACTATAAATTGCAAAATACATTTTTAATCCCTCAAATCTTACTGCTCCAAGTTCAGTTCTTCTAAAGAATGTAGCATTGGATATTTATGAGAGAAAAAAAGGAACAAGTGTTGGGCTTTGAGGGGAAAAAATCCAGTGTATCATGCATTTTATTCTTAAATGCTAAGTGTTTCCAGGCTTTCTCTTTCCATTTCTTATAGACTTGCATCATCTTTTTTAAGATTATGTGTAAAAGATTAACGATAAATAAACAAACATGTCAGGAAAAGGTATTTATCTAGTGGAAATTATTTTAAAGTGCTTTCATTTCCTTGCTGTGTAATCACAGGCAAATCACTAATCTCGGTCTCTTCTAGAATTCTGCATCCTTCCTACATTGCAGATAATGAAAATTAAGCTATTTTGAAAGCCAGTTGATAAGCACTATATAGCACTGCTGCTCACAATCATATCTTACAAAATTTTCACTGACTTTTAGATTAAATAATATTACCATATGGAAAACTCAGAACATATAGATAGGGGAAAAAGCAATAATTAAATCGGTCATTCTACCACAACTCTGTTGCAGATATTTCTACGTATAACCATCTGTATTTACTCTCTCATCGTCCTGGAAAAGAAATCTGTCCAACAGCCACCAAGACCGCATGCAGCCTGCTGCCCCTTCTCCATCTCTTTGATTTGTAAGTGGAGATGAAAAATGGAGCTGGGAAGGACTTGAATCTGGGAGGGAAAAATCAGAGCAAAGGCTCTGGTTGTGTCATAGACACTATCACCTGTGTATGGAGAAGGAACGGGTAGCCCATTCCAGTACTCTTCCTGGAGAATTCCATGGACAGAGATGCCTAGTGGGCTACAGTCCTTGAAGTCACAAAGAGTCAGACACGACCAAGTGACTTTCACTTTCACTTCACCTTTAGCGTAGCTCTTACCAGGCCACAAGGTTAAATGCCAAAATAAAAAGTGTTCTTAAATTATAATCCACTTGGACTTTTAATAGGGACTCATTTGTAACCCCTTAGTTTTCTATTTATATCATAGAATCAGAGACAATATATTTCTCTAAAATATTGATGCATATGCTTTTTCAAATTATGAATATATTCAATGCAAAAAAATTAGATGACACAGAAAAGAACAAACAAAAGGAAATCAGAACTCCCCATTTATGACCCCACACTGCCACCATATTTTACATCAACAAATCATTTTGATGTATTTGTAGTGACCAGTAAAGCTTACCTTCAATTGCAAATATCAGTACATTGCCTAGAAAGGAAATAGACCATTAATCTATCAGTGTGTCTCCTCACTCTTCTCCTTGGTAAAGTCAGCTAGGATTAGTCCTTAACCACAATTAATTTTTTAATAATTGTATTTATTTCTAATTAGGACTGTGCTGGGTCTTCCCTGCTGTGTGCAATTTTCTCTAGTTGCAGCAAGTAGGGTCTTCTTTCTAGTTGCAGTGTGAGGGCTTCTCATTGTGGTGGCTTCTCTTCGGTTGCTGAGCATGGGCTCTAGGGTTTCAGGAGTTGTGGCGCACAGGCTTAGTTATTCCATGGCACGTGGGATCTTTCCGGCCCAGGAATCGAACCCATGTCTCCTGCATTGACAGATGGATTCTTTACCACTGAGCCACTTGGGAAGCCCCTTAGTGACAATTATAGTGTATCATGGCTGAGTAGTAAGTATTAAATGTCTAAGTGCTAATTGTTCCAGCTAACTGGAACAGTGATAAATAACTGACCAGTGATAAAAATTAATCTGGTTACTAAATATCCTTCTCTCACAATTATAACAACTTCCTTATCTCCACATACTGATATTTATTTGAATTGGACCAGATGATCCTTGAGTTTCCTTCTAGTACAAAGATGTGGGTGACAAATCTCTGAAAAATAATATAAAAAGAAACTAAGACATGTACTGTAAATCAGCTAGCTTTTAGTGAGATTTTTCTTAAAGTTATCAGAAAATCAATTCAATCCTTCCCATCTAATGTGTTTTGACATTTACTCTTTTGATATAAAGTTAGTTACCATGCAAAAGCAGATTCTTAATAATTGATGTTGTTTACTTTGAATGTGATTCCTCATAGAAGGCTGGAGAAATGAATCAATACTTGCTTAGCTTCTCCAAAATAAATCAGAGTTAATTGTTAAAGTAATGCATGTTAATTTAGCCTGTCAAATTAATTTCCCAGCACCTTCTTATGCTACAAGAGTCTTAATTAAGAAATAACTAATGGTACTTTCCCTTATTACAGGTATTGCTGAGCCACTGGCTCTGAACAAGGTCATTTGGCTCCTTTGATATATGTGATTTAAAGAACACCAGAGAAAATCTACAAAATATTACACAGTTTGCAGAGTGATTCTATTTTCTTTCTTCAAACTGTGTTCTGTTCTTCAAAATGCAATATGGGTCTCCTATGAAGCTGTGTGGAGTTTCAGTACTGTGTGGAATCCTTCAGAGTGTTCAGTCCCAAGTTTCACATTTTAGGAGGTTCAATGACTCCCTTTTTCTGAAAGAGAAAAGGGAGTGATGAAGTCTGTGGAAATTATAATAAGAGGAAAAGTCTGAAGAAATATGGAGTATTTAATCTAATAAAAGATGAAGGGATTGATACATGTATATGTATAGCTGAGTCCCTTCACTGTTCACCTGAAGCTATCACATTGTTAATTAGTATACCCCAATACAAAATATAATTTAAAAAAAAAAAAAGAAAGATGAAGGGATATAACAATGAGAACATCCTCTCTTGTTTGAATGTATGTTATACAGTAGAGGGCTTTATTTTGCATCTGATTTAGACGGCGGAATTAGCACTGGTGATTGATAATTACAGGGAGGTATATAAAGATTTAACATAAGAAACTTTTGATGATAGAAAGGGCTCCCTTACCCACGACTGAGCTTCCCGGAATAAGCATCCTGTGAAGGAACACTTCCGAGGGGCAGGGGCTGATGCTGAAGCTGCAGGACAGTTCTCTAAGGCTCACAGTGTTTCAAGTGTACTAAACATAGGGAAGCCATTCCTTCTTAGTCCAGCCCACACTGTGACTCTTGTTACCCACATTAAATGGACATTTTAAAACTCCAAAAGACAGGGACTTGTTGAAAGTCCTCATGGTCCCCCATCACGAGCCAAGTCATGCTTAAGAATTACTCATTGCTATTCTATGTTTTTGTTCGGTCACTAGGTCATGTCTGATGCTTTGCAACCCAGTGGACTGCAGCAGGCCAGGGTTCCTTGTCCTTCACCTTCTTCTGGAGTTTCTTCAAACTCCCATCCATTGAGTCAGTGATGCTATCTAACTGTCTCATCTGCTGCCTCCCCCTTCTCCTCCTGCCCTCAATCTTTCCTAGCTCAGGGTCTTTTCCAATAAATTGGCTGTTTGCACCAGGTGGTCAAAGTATTGAATAGAGCTGGCCATTGCTGGGGTACAGGCCAGGCTGTTGGAGAGAAAATGTGGGACCAAGAGCATTTTTCCCACTTTCCAAAGTTTACGGAGAGCACTGCAGTTCATGTACAAGCGGCTGTACTCTGTCCATCCACCTGGTCTAGCACTTAACACATACTATTTAGTTAGTTTGTACAACATGATATGAGCTCCTTATGACCAGAGACTCTATTTCTATTTATCTTTATAACACCATAGCTTATCCAAGTGTTGGCATTTATTAGATACTCAGTGTGTGCTTAATTGAGGAATAAATATACTCCATTCCAAGTAAGCATTGCCTCAGTGCAGACACTATATCAACGTAAAGCATAGAGAATTAAAATAAGGTTCAGTCCTTACCTGTAAGGAGTACTTAAAAAAAAAAAAAGTCAACAGAATAAATACATGAGTGAATGAGAGCACTGTATTGGATAGAGTTTTGCCTTTTAAGATTTCTTTCAACTCTAGGAGTCTAAAAATCTGTATTCCTTTCCTCAATTAAAATAGTTTAAATGTAAGAGCAGGAAAATTAGTCATACTATATTAGGATTTTCCTAGGTTTTTAATCTAAGGTGGGTAACAGCTCAGTTCATTTCACTCGCTCAGTCATGTCTGAGTCTTTGTGACCCTATAGACTGCAGCATTCCAGGACTTCCCTGTCCATCACCAACTCCCAGAGCTTACTCAAACTCATGTCCATCACATCAGTGATGCCATCCAACCATCTCATCCTCTCTTGTCCCCTTCTCCTCCCTCCTTCAATCATTCCCAGGATCAGGGTCTTTTCAAATGAGTCAGTTCTTCACATCAGGTGGCCAAAGTATTAGAATTTCAGTTTTAGCATCAGTCTTTCCAATGAATATTCAGGACTGATCTCCTTTAGGATTGACTGGTTGGATCTCTTTGCAGTCCAAGGGACTCTCAAGAATCTTCTCCAATACCACAGTTCAAAAGCATCAATTCTTTGGTCTCAGCTTTCTTTATAGTTTAATTCTCACATTCATACATGACTAGTGAAAAAAACCATAGCTTTGACTAGATGGACCTTTGTTAGCAAAGCAATGTCTCTGCTTTTTAATATGCTATTAGGTTGGTCATAGCTTTTCTTCTAAGGAGTAAGCATCTTTTAATTTCATGGCTGCAGTCACCATCTGCAGTGATTTTGGAGCCCCCCCAAAATAAAGTCTGACACTGTTTCCACTGTTTCCCCATCTATTTCCCATGAAGTGATGGGACTGGATGCCATGATCTTTGTTTTCTGAACGTTGAGTTTCAAGCCAACTTTTTCACTCTCCTCTTTCACTTTCATCAAGAGGCTCTTTAATTCTTCACATTCTGCCATAAGAGCGGTGTCATCTCCATATCTGAGATTATTGATATTTCTCCCAGCAGTCTTGATTACAGTTTGTGCTTCATCCAGCCCAGTATTTTGCATGATGTACTCTTCATAGAAATTAAATAAGCAGAGTAACAATATACAGCCTTGAGGTACTTCTTTCCTGATTTGGAACCAGTCTGTTGTTCCATGTCTAGTTCTAACTGTTGCTCCCTGACCTGCATACAGATTTCTCAAGAGGCAGGTCAGGTGGTCTGGTATTCCCATCTCTTGAAGAATTTTACACAGTTTGTTGTGATCCACACAGTCAAAGGCTTTGGCATAGTCAATAAAGCAGAAATAGATGTTTTTCTGGAACTCTCTTGTTTTTTCCGTGATCCAGCGGATGTTGGCAATTTGATCTCTGGTTCCTCTGCCTTTTTGAAATCCAGCTTGAAAATCTGGAAGTTCACAGTTCACATACTGTTGAAGCCTGGCTTGGAGAATTTTGAGCATTACTTTACTAGCATGTGAGATGAGTGCAATTGTGCGGTAGTTTGAACATTCTTTGGCATTGCCTTTCTTTGGGACTGAAATGAAAACTTACCTTTTCCAGTCCAGGCCACTGCTGAGCTTTCTAAATATGTTGGCATATTGAGTGCAGCACTTTCACAGCATCATCTTTTAGGATTTGAAATAGCTCAGCTAGAGTTCTGTCACCTCTACTAGCTTTGTTTATAGTGATGCTTCCTGAGGCCCACTTGACTTCACATTCCTCGATGTCTGGCTCTAGGTGAGTGATCACACCGTCATGGTTATCTGGGTCATGAAGGTCTTTTTTGTACTGTTCTGTGTATTCTTGCCACCTCTTGTTAATATCTTCTGCTTCTGTTAGGTCCATACCATTTCTGTCCTTTATTGTACTCATCTTTTCATGAAATGTTCCCTTGGTATCTCTAATTTTCTTGAAGCACTCTCTAGTCTTTTCCAGTCTATCAGTTTCCTTTATTTCTTTGCATTGATCACTGAGGAAGTCTTTCTTATCTCTCCTTGCTAGTCTTTGGAACTCTGTTTCAAAAAGGATATATCTTTCCTTTTCTCCTGCCTTTAATTTCTCTTCTTTTCTCAGCTATTTGTAAGGCCTCATCAGACAACAATTTTGCCTTTTTGCATTTCTTTTTGTTGGGCATTATCTTGATCACTGCCCCTTGTACAATGTCACAAACCTCTGTCCACAGTTCTTCAGGCACTCTATCAGATCTAATCCATTGAATCTATTTGTCACTTCCACTGTATAATCATAATGGATTTGATTTAGGTCATACCTGAATGGTTTAGGGGTCTCCCATACTTTCTTCTAGCTCAGCTTCTAGCAAATCAAATAATTTGAGAAGTCAATTTACAGTTAAAGAGATGGGAAACAAAAGGTCTTGGTAGAAATTTGTGTTAAAGCCATATAAAATTTCAGTTTTCTCATATGAAAAAAAACACTTTCCAGTTCTAGAATTCAAAGTGTGCGGTAATTTTCTCTATATAAGAATTGAAGAATTAAAAATATTACATATATATTAAAAATAACAAATACCATCACAATGTTCACTCTCCATTTAATTTATATAACACGAAATTCACTCATTTATAATTCAGTTACTTTCATTTTTCCTATTTTACAGAGGATGCAACAGAACATAGAGTTAAGGCGTTTGCCCCTAGATCGTGAAATAGCAAGTAGTACACCTCGGCAGTTGAGCACTGGAGTTTATGTTCATAACCATTTCACTATATTACCTCTTATAAATAATACTCTCCTGTAGCATGGTATGACTTTTATTTATTACATCACATTAAGATTCTTTTTACCAGCTATTGCATAAAGCAGAATCAGTGATCCATGATTAGTCTTGCTTCTGATGCAGTCATGATCAAAGATAAGCCTAGGCTTTGAGAGGAAGTATACAAAGCAATAAAACAGAGCCCATTAGCAGGAAAACAATGGTCATTATTTTAATTCCTTACTTTATTATTTAAACAAACCGAGACAGTCACCACTGTCTCTGTCCCATTCCCCACTCTTGTCCAAAAGGACACAGTTATAAAGTAATAGCTGGTTATTTGAACAAATAACAATGTATTACTCTACATATTCATATACACACACAAAACCCTACAAGTCAACTGTTTTGCCAAACCATTTTGATACACTGGGGGTTAAGGTGCTTTCTCTGAAAAGCAAGGTACATTTAATTTGAGGATTGAAAGATCTTTTTTCCCACTTAGTTTCACATATATTCTGTTTTTCACTTTGTGCTCTAAATAGTTAGTTAATTGGGACTATTTAACAGATTGCATACGTGGCTGCTGAGAGTAATTGTATCTTAACAACAACTGAAGGAGTTTTTACTTAATTTGCAAGCAGTTTGGTTGAGAATGACCTTGCCCCCTACAGTTGGATTCAAAGAGTTAGGCAGAAGCTAAAGTGCTCCGGACTACAGGAGGTGAAATTCATTCATATTCTTTTGTAAACAAATTAACAGTGAGTTGCCAGTGTGTTTTCATCCTCCCCAATCACCTTAGCAACAAGGATATAGGAACAGCATGGACTTTCCTCAGAACGTGCAGTTTTTCCTAGCACAAGAAGACAGCAACAAATGGAACTGGCAAAATTCCCAATTTATTTTAATCCTTAAAATGAGTGTCAAAATTTCCATGAAACATAGATTCCAATGTAAAAAGAAAGGGCTCAACTTCTCTTGTATATGCAATAGTTAGCTATTTCTCAGTAGGACTACACTTATTTGTTTTAAAAAATTTTCCTGACATAGTTTGACCAAGTTCAAATTAATTTCAGTCCAGAAAGAAAAGGAAGACGTATTTCCAAGTAATTAAGCTAGGCTCATCTGAATGGCAGGCCACTGATGGTAGTTACATTTTATTCTTCTGTGTTTGAGGAATATGAGCTCTAGAAAGTGGAGAAAGATAAAACCATATGGGAGTTATGAAGTTTATTTGAGTCCTTGGGGTCAGATGGAACCTGGGATAGGACAAACCCTGCCAGACAATTGAAGTCAGTTACCTGTAGGTAATGAGCCAGAGAGCTTTGTTTTGGGTGCTTTCCCAGCCATGTGAGAAATCTGTTCATTTGTTGATTTCTTACAGTTTTGATTGTTGCTGATCTTCTCTTAAGACAAAGAACTAGTAAAACTAAAGCACAAATGTACTTAGGAACTATCCCGCAGGACCTCAACCACCTAACCTCTTCACTCTTTGGTATTTATCTTCACTCTTTGATCCCTGAAAGATTAGTTCCTCAAGCAAACGATCGACACAGTTCAAATATCAGTAGTAAGAATTTTATGTCTACACAGTTAGCAGATGGTTTGTCCCAATATCCAAAGTTTAAAAAATAAAGAGTAGACTATCAAAAGAAAAGGCATTTTTTAAATGTCTTCATCATTGTTGTGTTTCAATCTGGAAATACGTGTATTTTATTGCTACATTTGAACTAAGTTCTAGTTAGTGTCTGTGTTTAAAAGTTATAAAAATATTTTTACTTTGTTTAGTGAATTGGGATAGCATGAGCTGCTTTTATGTATTTTTCTGTCTTGCACTGACGTGAGGAGAATCCATGCTGGCCTTGTTGGAGAGAAGATTTTATAGCACGTATCCCCAGTACCCCCACTCCTACTCTTTAAAATAGTACAAAGTCTGGGGTTTTAAATGCTGTCATGAAATGCAAGAAATAAAAACTATTAGATGCTGCAGGTACACTTGTAAATTTGAAAACAGCTGGTGATATAAACCAAGTCTTAAACTAGTTCTTAAACAAGTTTGTAACATGAATCCTGTATCTTAGATTAGGTTCTCCAAGAAACAGATTGAGACAGATTTTCATGCAGGAGTTCATTAGAGAGTAACCTTGGATTAGCATCAGTAAGGAATAACAGCAGCAGGGTTGGAGAGAGGGAGAAGTTGAGAAAGACTGCATGAGAGCCTCAGCAAATCCCACAAGGAACCCTGAATCTTGAATGGCTCTTCAGAGGTCACCTAAATTTACTTTTAATATACCACCACCATCATCAGCCAACATGGCGCAGTCACTAGATGTGGGTAGCCAGTGGGGAAAGGTCCTAACATCGGGCAGTGCAGCTCCCTTCTGCTGAGGCAATTCCTAGAAAAGAACTTAGCTCTATAACAAAATCAGCCACACTCACAACAGCTAGGGAAAGGAGGGTATTGATCCTGACATGGGGATCTGGATTTGAGAGTACAGTATCCAGAAATATAGTTCAGAACTTGTAAAATCCAGATCCTCTTGTTTCATATAAGCTCTCCATCTAAAATAATCTTTGCTAGGATTCTGGGTTGATGTATGGGCTTTCCTTATAGCTCAGTCAGTAAAGAGTCTGCCTGTAATGCATGAGACCTGGGTTCGATTCCCAGGTCGGGGAATCCCTTGGAGAAGGAAATGGCAACCCACTTCAGTATTCTTGCCTGGAGAATTCCATGGACAGAGGAACCTGGCAGGCTACAGTTCATGGGGTCACAAGAGTCAGACAGGATTGATGTATAAGAGGGAGGTTAAGTGGAAACAGCTACAGCCCTCACCACTGAAGCTGGTCTTGGGAACACAACTGATACTCATCTCCTTTCTTTACTATCCCTTCTAGATTCCCTTCCACCAGCACACCCCCTGGTCTAGTTGGTTTACGTCATGAGGAAATCCAAGCCCTCATTCCTAAAAGTTCTGATCCTCTGATCACCATGCCCTTCTCAAACTGTGGTGTCAGTACTTGACAATTTACTGTCAGAATTGGGTAAGGAATACCAAGAAACACCATGGTAGATCTCCTGGCTGCCAGAGGTATTTTTGCCTCCCCTAATATGTAATGGCAGTATCATAGACTCACCATCATCATGGTCCATTATCTCAGCCAGGATGGTAACTTGTTTTCAGGCCTTTGGGCACAAGGAATCTGAAGTGCTAGTTGACTGAAAACATAACTTAAAAGTGTTATTGGTAAAACCATTCATCTTTGATAACAGAAACTTTAGACCTGAAAAGTTTGTCATTATAGAGTCAAGGGACAAATTCTTCAAGGGGCCCTGTAGGAATGATAGTAAAAGGGGCTACTCCCTATTTTCACATCTTCTATCCACTGGGGACATAGCACTGTACAGTGATCACTTCTTAGGATGTGTCCTATGTCCTACAGGATGACACCCCATCTTTGAAGAGTATTATCTTCAAGCTTAAGTCTCAGCTATAACTTCAAAAGGCAGTTCTATCACTCTAAAGGTCTGGTAGCTTTTCAGTGGTATGGTCTGTTGTAGGAATAGTGTATTCTTTTGTTACAAGTCCTCTGCCAAACGTCTTTTGCTTTAAAGTGGTCCTTGGTCTGAAACATTGTCAGATGTAATACCATGTATGTGAATCAAACATTATGCAAATATTGGAGATGGCTGAGGTCCTATAAATGGAGAATTCAATCTGATACCTAGAAAATATCTTGATTCTAGTAAAGATAAATTGCTACATTTTCCAGGAGATAACTGACTTTCCACCAAGTATCTTGTTGGTATCCTTTAGAGATGGTGCCCTATCAAGTCTTAGTATTGGGCTTTGTTGCTGTCTGGCTGGACATCTGACAGCAATAGGTAGATAGATCAGCCATAATCATGGCAAGGCCTTGACACTGGGTAGACCCATGCCTAGTGTCCATTCCGACACCATGAATACCCTGTTCATGCTCTTTTTGTGCCAGCACTGCAGTTTCTGATAGCAGGCTGGCTGTCACATGTCTGCCAGTAGCAGAGAGTCATTCTGTCTGTCTAGCTGTTTGGGCTCTCTTTCATGGTAAATGCTCCCTGGCAGGCAGTAACAAGTTATACATGGACCTTCACAAATTGTGTTCACTTTGACAGGCCCATCCTCCAGGCCTTTTCCTCAGACCTCTGATCCCTCAGTTTCCATTTTTCTCCTTACAATTTCTCATCAAGAAGCCACACCAATGCCATCAACCATCTCATCCTCTGTCATCTCCTTCTCCCACCTTCAATCTTTCCCAGCATCAGGGTCTTTTCCAATGAGTCAGCCTTCCACATCAGGTGGCCAAAGTATTGGAGTTTCAGCTTCAACATCAGTCCTTCCAANCAGCTATTTGTAAGGCCTCCTCAGACAGCCATTTTGCTTTTTTGCATTTCTTTTTCTTGGGGATGGTCTTGATTCCTGTCTCCTGTACAATATCATGAACCTCTGTAAATAGTTCATCAGGCACTCTGTCTATCAGAATAGTCCCTTAAATCTATTTCTCACTTCCACTGTGTAATCATAAGGGATTTTATTTAGGTCAAAGCTGAATGATCTAGTGGTTTTCCCTACTTTCTTTAATTTTAGTCTGAATTTGGCAATAAGTAGTTCATTACTTGAACAACAGTCCACATATAGTCCATATATAGCATTAATTTGGGCCATTTCGCTTCATATATAAAGTAAGTATCCTGGGTTGGTGCCTGAATCTCTGTCCTTGAGAGAATTTTCACTGGTCACCAGCTTTTATGGCCACAATTGAATGGGACTGTAGTAAACATTGGTCCACTTTTAGGTTAAATATAGAGATTGAAAAGTGAAACTTGCTCAGTCGTGTCTGACTCTTTGAGACCCCATGGACTGTATAGTCCTTAGAGTTCTCCAGGCCAGAAAACTGGAGTGGGTAGCCTTTCCCTTCTCTAGGGGATCTTCCCAANATGGGACTGTAGTAAACATTGGTCCACTTTTAGGTTAAATATAGAGATTGAAAAGTGAAACTTGCTCAGTCGTGTCTGACTCTTTGAGACCCCATGGACTGTATAGTCCTTAGAGTTCTCCAGGCCAGAAAACTGGAGTGGGTAGCCTTTCCCTTCTCTAGGGGATCTTCCCAACGATTCAGTTCAGTTCAGTCGCTCAGTCGTGTCCGACTCTTTGCGACCCCATGAATCGCAGCACGCCAGGCCTCCTTGTCCATCACCAACTCCCAGAGTTCACTCAGACTCACGCCCATCGAGTCAGTGATGCCATTCAGCCATCTCATCCTCGGTTGTCCCCTTCTCCTCCTGCCCCCAATCCCTCCAAGCATCAGAGTCTTTTCCAATGAGTCAACTCTTCTCATGAGGTGGCCAAAGTACTGGAGCTTCAGCTTTAGCATCATTCCTTCCAAAGAAATCCCAGGGCTGATCTCCTTCAGAATGGACTGGTTGGATCTCCTTGCAGTCCAAGGGACTCTCAAGAGTCTTCTCCAACACCACAGTTCAAAAGCCTCAATTCTTTGGCACTCAGCCTTCTTCACAGTCCAACTGTCACATCCATACATGACTATTGGAAAAACCCACCCATAAACCAAACTAAGATTTTTTCCTTCTTCATCAGCTAATCAAAATGCTATAGGTGTGAACTGAGAGAGAGGCATGAATGTAACTGTTTCAGATGCATGTGGATCTGGGTCACCTGCTCTTTGTCTGTGTGTGCTCAGTCCTGTCAGATTCTTTGAGACCCCGTGGACTGTATCCCTCTAGGCTTCTCTGTCCATGGCATTTCCCAGACAAGAATACTGGAGTGGGTTGCTATTTCCTACTCCAGGGAATCTTTCTGACCCAGGAATTGAATCTGTATCTTTTGCATCTCCTGCATTGGCAGGCAGATTCTTTACCACTGCACCACCTGGATAGCTAGGGCCACCTGCTAAAGCAGGTTATTTGTCCTGCCCAGCCCTGCATGTGCAGAATCCTGGATGGACATTCTAATAATACAGTGCTGCTCATGATGGAATATTGCTGGACTCTTATGACTTTGTGAGTTCAATAAAACCCAGCTTGGATTTCCCTGGTGGCTCAGTGGATAAGAATCTGCCTGCTATGCAGGGGACACGAGTTCTAGCTCTGGTCTGAGAAGACCCCACATGTCTCGGGGCAACTAAGGCTGTGTGCCACCACTATGAAGCCTGTGCTCTAGAGCCCATGAGCTGCAACTACTGAGCCTGCATGCTGCAACTACTGCAGCCCATGCACCTAGAGCCTATGCTCCACAACAAGAAAAGCTGCAGCAATGAGAAGGCCGTGCACTGCAATGAAGAATAGCCCTCACACACCACAATTAGAGAAAGCCCACATGCAGGAACAAAGACCCAGCTCAGCCAAAAAACAAATAAATTTGATTTAAAATAGAAAAACCAGCTTATAATGGGACAGCCCTTTTATAAATGATGGACCATGTGATATTCCATGGTCAGAAAGCCTAACTCTATCAGACCCAGTAAGCCTGGAAATGTTTTGAGAAGATTGGTGATTCTCTCCTGTAAATAGCACGATCTTATTCCAGAATGCTGATGGACTCGTTGTGATTCTTCTAGTGGAGCTTACCAGAAATTCTACATGAAACTGTTTCCCATCACAGCTACCTTTATGTCTTTAGAGTGGCACAGATCTCTGCCTTTCTTCCTGAGCTTGTTATCTTTGTTAACTTACAGTATTGGCAGATGTGGGCAATTTCAGCAGCTTTCACTTGACCTTCCCAACCAAATAACTGTTATTCCACAGGTCTAGTATTAGGGTTCTTACGATTCCTTTGTGCGTCCATTCCAATTATACATTTGAGGAACTGGTGACATCACCCATAGGTGGGTGTATAGAAAAATGGACCTACTGTAAACCAGACCTGTGATAGGACTCCACTTATTACTTGGTTCCTCTATGTCCCTGCTCTAACACAAGAGCTGTAATGGTACTTGAGGTCCCTTGGTATTAATGTTAACTTAAACCCCATGTTCAAGAATCATTACAATGTCTGGATTTTCTCTTTCTCGTACATAGTATAAGTTTACCCACATAAAGCATCATGTCCTTTTGAGAAAGAACCAGAAGAATCATCACCATGTCTACTTGCAGCAGCAATTCGGGGCACTTCCTTATGGGGACCCAGCCTCTACTTTCACCAGCGACTTCTGGGTCAGAAAACTGGCTGAATTTGAAAATGGCAGATAAATATGAACTTATGTAGGACAGCGTCCTCAAGCTCGTGATCATTTAACTTTGATTTCTTTAGATTGTATACACGGAATAGTTTCTGTTGGCCCACCCCTGTTGGCTCAGATGGTAAAGATTCTGCCTGCCTCCTCGGGAGATCTGGGCTCAATCCCTGGTTCAGGATGACCCCATGAAGGAGGGCATGACAACCCACTCCAGTATTCTTGCCTAGAGAATCCTCATGGACAGAGGAGCCTGGCAGGCTATGGTCCATGGGGCTCCAAAAAGTCTCACATGACTAAATGTCTAAGTACAGCACAGCACTAGTCGCGAATATCTCATTAATCATCTCCACAGTTTGTTAATCAAGCCCCCTGGTGCCACTCCATCACGATGATTATGCCCACATTGTTTCTGACTGTTAAATGCCACCACCTGTTTTTTTTGTTTTTTTTTTTTTTTTTTAATCTTCTGGTCCTATGAACTCTATTGCTATGAGGAAACTTACATGAACACCGATCTTTTCCTGGAAGACCCTAAGTTATTCAGAGATACTGGGGTTCCTCTCACTGGTGCATTTCTTATCATACTGGTAAATAGTGTGTTCTCTGGGCCCTCCCACAGAACTTAGTCAGCTGGTAAACATTTGGACCTTATTTAACATATCCATTCCTGTGCACTCACATTTCTCTAAGCCTTTTGATCTCTCTTTCTACTGTTTGCATGGCAGTTTGGAATTTCTAGCTTAATTAGTAAGGGTCATCCCTTTTTCCAGGATTCTAAAAGCCCACAAGCCTCCTGGCACTGATTCCCAGGGTCCTTGCCAGCATATTATGTCCTGTGTCGCATCCAAGTCAATACTATACCCACCAGTTCCTGATAGTATGTTTCCTAAGTCCTACGACACTCTCTTTCCTCCCTTAACAAGCCCAGCACTTCCCAGATCAGATCATCTTGTCTCTTGACTATAGTTTTTGTTGTCTGGTAGCCAAGAGAAAAGGTGTAGACAGATTAGAAGGGAGAAGGCTGCATATTTCTTTGCCAAACAATGACTTTCAAACTGTTTCTCAAGCAAAGTGAAAGTGAAGTCGCTCAGTCATGTCCAACTCTTAGCGACCCCGTGGACTGCAGCCCACCAGGCTCCTCCATCCATGGGATTTTCCAGGAAAGAGTACTGGAGTGGGTTGCCACTGCCTTCTCCGTCTCAATCATGAAGCTGTCACAATTATTGGGCAAGGGAAATTTTGATGACACATTTAAGGGCACATTAAAAGATAAAATTGGTATCACTGTTAGAACATATGAAGATGATCTTTCCCAGGAACTGAAATTAAAATTTTTACAAGAAGCCAAAAATCCTCAAGCAATATAATCATACCAATATTGTAAAACTCATAAAAGTTAACACACAAATACAGTCTACCTACAAAATTAAGGGAGTTGTTCCAGGATGTGATTTCCTCTCCTTTCTGAGAAAGAAGGATGACTTAAAACAGTTAATGAAATTTTTATTAGATGCTGCTTCTGGATGGCAAATCTCAGGTAAAAATTGTATACACTGGGACCTTGCTGCAAGAAACTGCCTGGAGGTGAAAAGAATGTTCTGAAAACCAGTGACTTTGGAATGTCTCATCAAGAGGATGGTGGTGTGTATTCATCTTCTGATGTAAAGCAGCTTCCCATTAAATGGACAGCACCATAAGCTCCCAATTATGGGAGATATCTGAGAGTGATGCATGGAGCTTTGGCATCCTCCTCTGGGAGACCTTCAGCTTAGGGGTCTGTCCACACCCTTTTTGCCACCAGAGGAGATTTTATCCATCTTTTCAGATTTAAATGAGTCGCCGCCTTTTTCTTTGCCTGAAGATTTTGACTTATTTTTTTCCTTGTCTTTCTCATTTGGATAAGGAGACTCACATGGACTTTCACTTTTGTGTTTTGAAATCCACATTGTTCCATTTTCCTCTTTCCGCCTCTTGGTTAAGTCTGGTGGCACTTCTCGGGCATTGTTTGAGTGATCCCTTTTCCGCTCTTTCCTGTCCTTTTCATCTTTTTTTTCTCTTTCTCTGGATCTTTCCCTTGACTTGTCCAAATCTTTCTTGTCCATTTCTCTCTCCTTATTCTTGGACAGTGGTGGAGGAGTATGATTAATGTAGAGCTTTGCTGAAGACTCCTTGAGTTCGATGAGACTGTCCTGTAGACAATGAACAGAGATGGCAGGTGAGCTGGCATAGTTCTCAGAACCCAGAGGAACTTTGGGAAGTATGGCTGTAATCTTTACTGTTGAGGAACGTGATAGAGAAGGATAGGTATCAATTTTGCGATGTTTCTGTTCCCTTTCAGGCTCTGCAATATCTGATCGGGGAACAGGTGACTTCAAGGACCCAGAAACTGGTGTTTTCTCACCTCCTTTAACATTTTCCTTTGACTTCATTTCCTTTGCTATATCTCGTTCTCTGGATGGCTCCTTCTGTCTTTCCTTTTCTTGAGTTGACTTTGATTCTACATTCGGGACAGTGGTCTTGAATTTCTCATCTTTAGCTTTTTCTTCCTTCTTGAATTTTTCTTTCTCTTTGTCAGATTTCAGTATTCTTTCCTTCGTCTCTCTTGCTTTTTCATCTTTATTTGGCCTTTCTTCCTTTGGTTTTTCTTTACCATCTTTACCAAGTACTCGGGCCTCTGAAGTAGTAGCTGGAGTCTTTTCTTTTTTCTCTTTGTCTTTCTCTTTTCCTTTCTCTTTGTCATTTTCTTTAACAGTTTTGCTGCTGTTAGAGCCACTATTTCCATTACTTGAATTCCCTTTTGGTGCGGCGCTAGAAGCTTTATTAACAGCTTTCACACCACACTGAGATCTCTCCCTCGATTTATCAGTGTCCTTGGTACTGCTTTCGTCCAACTTAGATACACTTCCGAGCGACGAGGAAGAAGGCCCACCACCAGGCCCATTTTGTACACTGGCAACTGCATTCCTTGGAGGGGGGTCTTTGTGATGAAACTCATTTTCAGGTATCATGTATGACTTTCTACTTTTCAACTGCCCAGAGTAGCCCATAGCCAATGCATATAGATCTGGCCTCTTCTCTTTTTCCTCTTGGCAGATTTTATGCACTCTTCTTTCCAAAGCCTGACCCAGATTCAAAACTTTTGGGTACCAAGGAAGTATTTTTGTTAGCACAATCAAGATATTCCTGATGTGAGTATATTCGCATGTTTCAAGGCAATGTACCGATGCCTTGGTTAGTTTGTAATGCCATTTGTGTAGAACATGTCGAAAATTTTCATAGTCTAATTGATCAGCTTTATTTCCACCGTCAAATCCAGTAGCTCGTAATATAGTAAGGAATCCTGGATAATTTCCACATTCCTTTTCATATGTGGCTCTATCACTGTGCCACCTGGTCACCGTCTCTAACATGCAGCAAAGGAATCTCCCATATCGACTAGCTTCATTTTCAGTACAGCTTGTGACTGTGTAAATTATATCAGAGAAAACTCGATCATAGCAAAGAAGTGTGGAAAAATTTGGAGTTTTCTGTTGATGTACCAATTCAACAAAACGAGCACAGTAAACAGCATCTATTGCTGAAAAAATACATCGAGGAAATATACACAACTGTAGAAATTTTGTAATGGTCTCATTTTTGGTAGATTTTGCTAAAAGCCAGTTGTCCTTTTCCAGTTTCAGTCTCTGCAGAACTCGCTGTACATGTTCCATCTGTTTCTTTTCTTCTTCGAGAAGCTTATCCTGAAGGGCAGTACATCGCTCCTTCTCTTTTTTCTTTTTATTTGGAGGCATTTCCTGACTGTCATCAATTGCTTTCATCTGGATTTTAAGTTTATTGACTTCTCGTTCATAGCTGGTATGTGGAACTGCAAGGTCATACATTGTCAATGACCAGAATGTGGCACAGAATTGAGGACTGATGTCATCCCAGACTTTGGAAACGTGTAAGGAAACCACTGCTTCATGAACAGGAGCCATCACCATTTCACATGATGCGATGTACTTATGAACTTTATGCTGCTGTTTACTTCCCTTCTCTGATTTTTTAAGTTCGTCATACTTTGATGAAATATGGTGTGCATACATTGGCCTAGACAGGAAAAACGCTGCATCATGAGGTGTGTGAAATTCATTACAGAGCATATCAATTGAAGGCACTTGCTTTATATAATCTTCTGTGCTTAGATTAGATGCTAAAAACCCACCAAACTGCACCAGGGTATCATGACACTGATCATAGAGTTTTCCCACAAGTTTCAAATGTTTCTCTCCACCTTCCTGAAAGATTATCCCATTCCTCTGCTGAGCCATAAGCAAGCAGAGAGGAAGAGCAAGATCATGGTCTAATAGTGCATCCTTTAATCTCTGGGAGGATTTTTTAGTGTTTCTTATCTGGCCAAAATAACCACCCTCAGCTTTTAGTTGCTCTCCACCAGTCATGGCTTCTAGCTGCTCCATTGTCATTTCTTCTGTAATTTCTATTCCTGCCATTTTTTGTATCACTTCCTTCAGTATGAGCAGGTCGAAACTTTTGCCTGCCTTTAGCTGATTAGCCACATATTGAAGAAGACCAGCAAGATCAATTGGATATTTACGAAAAACTGCACCACAGAAACTAGCCAGGCTTTGAAGCCAACTTGAGATTGTTGTGTCATCATGTTTCATTTTCTCCTTTTCTGGATTAGCTAAAGCTTCAATGATACAATAGGCCAAGACGTCATAATTCAACGAAGTGAGGTATTTCAATGAGTCTACTACAGGTGTTATCAAGTTATCATACTTCTGTATTTGTGACAAGATATAATCAAACAAAATGGTTGGATTGCTGTGGCTCAACTTCCCAATTTGTCTTCCAGAAGGCTTCACATTTTCCTTGGTTAGACGCTTCATGATGTATTTGGCTCTGTCTATTGTTTGAGCTTTAACTTTTACTAAAAGTGCATGACTGTTGTAAGTTTCATTCTTCCACTGGCCATACAGACGATATCTATGCTGATACGGAAATATTTTAAACATTCCCCATAGTTCCTCAGACATACAAGCATTGCAGTCCATCAAAGAAAGAGATGGAAGTAATACCTGGTCAGTAATGCTAAGCCAACAGCTAAGGATAACTTCCGTTTTCTCTTTATCTTCTTGTTTGCTTCCATCAGACTGAAACTCCTTCATAAATGACTTGCCTATCCGCACCACTTTTGCGAATAAAATGGGATCGTGAGAAAGGTGGGGACCAAGGTAACAGAACATATTGAAGACGTCTCTCCTCAAGTCTTCAAAGCTCTCTGTTTGTTTTGGTGCTTTCTTATTTTGCAAAGCACTAACAGGTAAGCCTTTAGTGCCTTTAGGAACACCAACTCTTCGGTNTTGTCATTTCTTCTGTAATTTCTATTCCTGCCATTTTTTGTATCACTTCCTTCAGTATGAGCAGGTCGAAACTTTTGCCTGCCTTTAGCTGATTAGCCACATATTGAAGAAGACCAGCAAGATCAATTGGATATTTACGAAAAACTGCACCACAGAAACTAGCCAGGCTTTGAAGCCAACTTGAGATTGTTGTGTCATCATGTTTCATTTTCTCCTTTTCTGGATTAGCTAAAGCTTCAATGATACAATAGGCCAAGACGTCATAATTCAACGAAGTGAGGTATTTCAATGAGTCTACTACAGGTGTTATCAAGTTATCATACTTCTGTATTTGTGACAAGATATAATCAAACAAAATGGTTGGATTGCTGTGGCTCAACTTCCCAATTTGTCTTCCAGAAGGCTTCACATTTTCCTTGGTTAGACGCTTCATGATGTATTTGGCTCTGTCTATTGTTTGAGCTTTAACTTTTACTAAAAGTGCATGACTGTTGTAAGTTTCATTCTTCCACTGGCCATACAGACGATATCTATGCTGATACGGAAATATTTTAAACATTCCCCATAGTTCCTCAGACATACAAGCATTGCAGTCCATCAAAGAAAGAGATGGAAGTAATACCTGGTCAGTAATGCTAAGCCAACAGCTAAGGATAACTTCCGTTTTCTCTTTATCTTCTTGTTTGCTTCCATCAGACTGAAACTCCTTCATAAATGACTTGCCTATCCGCACCACTTTTGCGAATAAAATGGGATCGTGAGATTGGTGGGGACCAAGGTAACAGAACATATTGAAGACGTCTCTCCTCAAGTCTTCAAAGCTCTCTGTTTGTTTTGGTGCTTTCTTATTTTGCAAAGCACTAACAGGTAAGCCTTTAGTGCCTTTAGGAACACCAACTCTTCGGTAGAGAGGCTCAATAGTTATATGAATCAGCTTGCAAATAGCAAGGGCTATTAGTTTATGTGAAGCTGCATAGTATGGAGGCATCTGATCCATAATGCCCTGCGCGTGCTGCCAATCACCAATCTTTAACAAGGCTTCCAACAAACCAAGTTTTTGGTTGTCAGGCGGCTTCTCCACTTTTTCCTCTTTTTCCTTTTCTTTCTCTCGCTCGTCAATTTTATCAGAAGACAATACAAACATTGTAAGTTTTCTAACGATCTGCTGAGCTTCTACAATTTCTTGTTTGTGTTCATCCGTAATGCAATTATCAGCTGGAAGAAGATGTACATAAAGATCATCTAAATCAATAAGGTTAAATTGTAGAAGTACTGCTGCAACTCTGTATAAAGATGAAGGAGTCTCTCCATTTGGTTCCTGATAAAACTTGAATTTGAACCCAAGAATATGACACAGTGTTTGCGGTTCACACATACTCATGTAAGATTCTAACAAAGATATAAAGAAGTCATCATATTCTGGCCTGCATTCAAACACTTCTAAAATGACATCCAGAACTCTATTGGGATCCAGATTAAAGCATCCTATTAAAGATTTTATATTTTCTAAGATTAAATCACTAGTAATACTTCCAGATAAATCTTGCCCCAATTCAGCAATCAGCTTGGCATAACCTTCATTTTCTTCTCTTAACAAATTAAATTTTTGCTGCTTATAAAAGAGTTTTGTCTTGATTTTAACTGACTTTTGATTGAATTGCTGTGATTGTCTGATAAGCCCTAACGATTCCAATGTTTCTGGATCCAAGCGTTCCTTTAGAACTGTGTCTGAAATTAAATACAAACATGCTAATACCAATTGTATAAAACAGTCTCCTTTGCTTTTTTCTTCTAAACAATTTGTCTCAATATCCAATATGCAGAATACATCAGCAAGAATGGAGGGCATATCCTCACGAAATTCGCTAATGTCACTAAGAACATTAGATGCCTGTTCATGCTTTAGATTTCCTTTAATGACATGGTATGATAATTCATAAAGAGCTTGCTGGAAATCTCTATAAGTTGAACTATCGTGGCTTTTATTTTCACTGAGGATCCGGCATAAACGTAAAAATTCGCCTCTCCCTGATTTCTCCCAGTTCTTTATCCACTCTACGGGAATCACCACAGTTGCGGCCGCCATCTTCCCTTCATTAGTAACAGAGGCGGAACCGGAAGTTGTAGGGAAGGTGCCGGTCAGCAGCATGGCGGCGCTTGACCCTGCAGTCTGATTGCTCCCGAGACTGCTCAAGCAAAGGGGCAATGAAACTTTTTCACTGGGGAGAACTGAGCCATTGATGAAGAACCAGATTGTCCAGAAAAAATCTAGGCCATGTTTTTTAGCGTGTAAACTCAAATATCACCATCACAAATCTCGAGGTCTCTCACTCCTGCCTAACCGACAAACTCTGACCTTAGTAAGTAGAGTTGCCTGGCAGAAGCGGAAAATGCAACTTTGTCCAGAGATCCACTATCTTTAGAATTACCTCTGCAAGTTTTTCTGCCCTTTCACAGCAGGAGGCAAATATATATATAGGAACCCAGTAAACCATCTAACTTTCATATTTTCCCCTAAATTAAGTATTAATCACCGTCAGCCTTCATTATTATTCTCTAATGAGTATGGAGAATATATTCATTTCCCCTTTACCCTTTTGAATTTTTGCTGAGACTTCTGTAATAAGACAGATTAACGAAAGAAAAACAATCAAAGGTTTAACATGCATACTTCATGGTATACACGGGAGATACTAGGGGAAAAATGAGTAATTTTCCAAGGTAGCTTAAATTTTAGACTTAAATACCATCTTTACTGGTTTCCCTGGTGGCTTAGCAGTAAAGAATCTGTCTGCCAGTGCAGGAGATGCAGATCCAGGCTGTGGGCCGGGAGGAGGAAATGGATACCCATTTTTCTTGCCTGGGAAATCCCAAGAAGGAAGGAGGCTGGGAGGTTATAGTCTGTGGGGTCGCAAAGAATCAGATATGACTAAGCGACTAAACAACAGTAACAATCTTAATAGAAAGGGGAGGGGAATATAGGATTCTTAGGGAAGAATAAATAATTTTTAGGATGATGAGTGGGCCTTTAGAAGACTAGATGGTAGGTATGATAGTCTATGACAATGTTTGTCAGATTGTCACCTTCTATTCTTCTCTCCTGTGATGAGTCAATCTCCCCTGACTGAGGCAGTTCCCAGGGAGGGGATCTATGACAGTCAAGTCTCTTTTGGAGGATCTGTCCTTAGGGAAAAAAAGGGAGTTCAGAGAAAGCCTCTTCCTGCATTTGCTGTTTTTCAAGTACTTACAGCTCAAAATAATCAATATACCAAAGTGGCATATTTTAGGGTGGCATGCTCTGAACTTTTGCAGTTGTATTTTGGAGTGGTGTATTCTGTTACCTTTTAAAGGCACTGAGGACCTCCCGGGTGATACAGTGGTTAAAAAAAAAAAAAAAAAAAAAAGCCTGCCAGCCAATGCAGGAGACACAGAGATGCAGATCAGTCCCTGGATGAGAAGATCCCCTGGAGCAGGGCATGGCAACCCACTCCAGTATTCTTGCTAGGAAAAAAATCCCATGGACAGAAGTGCCTGGCAGGCTACAGTCCATGGAGTTGCAGAGTTGGACATGACTACACAACTGAGCAAACACAGCACAACGAAAGGCATTACTGGAATGAATCATTTGATTCCCCTTTTCTTAATATTACTGTTCCTTCCTGAAATTTATAATACCTGGGACAGTCCCTATTCCCCTCCAAGTTTGCCACCTTGAAAGTTTAACAATTTCACCACTACAGCAAGCCAGGGTACCCATAATCTACCCAGCCAACTGGTAGGTGACCCAACTCCAAAATCTTCAGAGTCTCCTTTCTCAGATCACTCCTGACATTAACAACCATAGGTTGAATCCCATTGCATCCAGGTGGTGTTTTGGAGAAACTCCTATAACTAACACCCACAAGGAAGTGAAGGAAACAGGGTCGGGTGAAGGGAGAAATTAAGCTGATAACAGTTGCAAAGGAAGTTCAGCTAATCACATGGAGAGCTCTGAAACTGGAATACTCACCCCAGTAGTATATGGGGGCGGTGGAGAAAGGGAATCAGAGGTTAGTTTTGTAACTTCCTACATTTAAGAGTCACTGGATATGTATTGCTTAGATATTGGGCAAAGCAGGTCTTTTCACTCAAGGGCAATTCATGGGGAGAGACTGCTGTGAGAGCTTTGCAGACCACATCCCTGGAGGTTAGGAAAATGAGAGTTTCTGCCTGGAAGGGGAATCTGGGCCATGCACCAGACACTTTATTTTTGGTTTTGAGAATCCTATGTGATTTGAGGGCAACATATTAGATAGATTAATGTTGTTAAAGCTTGTAAGCTCTTAACCACACACAAATGCTATTAGGAAAGATAACCTAGAGCTATGTATGACAAAAGGGAAGATTCAATCTAGAATTATAAACTACAGAAAACTCAGAAGTATATAATTTACACCCCTGGTTAATCAAGGATGGATTGTGTTGGGGAATTATCAAGTGCCCTTGTGCTAAAGCATGGTTTCTTATTTCATAAGTCACCAGAAATTTGGATTTTGTAAGAGGAAAGGAAAGCTTGTTCTCATCTGACTTTCCTGAAGGCTTGTAGTAAAGTAAGAGTTCATGATGAGATTCTTTGGCATTTAAAAACAAAAAGTCAGATTTCTGAACATTTACTGAGTGGTCAGTATGGAGACCTCAGATAAGCAAATGCACCATCTGGAGGTTTGATTGTGGCTTGTTTAAATCTAGAAAGGGCCTGAAAAGTCTGTATACAACTTTGGTTGTGTATTCTGTAGGCAACTGTAAATGTGTATTCTCTATATCATATTGGTGCATATGTTTGCTATGATTAGACAATGGCCAGCAATAAATTGACTTGAAATAGGGGATTAGGAAGTACTAGTTTTAACTCTTTGATGATTTCTATTATGATAATACAAAAGAAAAAAAACCACCAAGCAGGGCATCCCAAAGAAACTGTATAAGCAGCTAAACTAAATAACCAAAGAGAAGAACAAAGAGTAGATTTCAAAACAAGAACTTAGGTCTGTGCACAGTGGTCTTCAGATCAGTCAAGCTGTGTTAAAGGAAACCCAGGCAATAGAAAATGTAGGACTCTCTGATCATCCATTCTCAGGCTAAAAATCATCTAATTAGTTTTTTCAAAATAAACTGATTTGAGTTTGAGATGGAAATAATTATCTAAATTCACTTGGTAATAAAGCAAGTTAGAATGTATTGAGTTATTGTAGCTGTACCCTTAGATTTGTAACTAATTTCCTCATTTAGACATCCATTTATTAACATAGTTTAATTACACAAAAATGACTATGTCACTAAGGTATTCATTTCCTTTCCCCTTGTTCACTCACACCTACTATATTTCAGACATTGCCTGGTATAAGGGATAAAAAGTGACTAAGAAACAATTCCTGTCCTCAAGGAACTCACAGTTTAGTAAGGTAGCTATGATATAAGCTACAGAAAAATACAGGAAAGAGAGTGAGTCATTAAATAGAATACTTGTTGACTACCTATCATGCTCCAGGTTCTAATACTGATGAAATAGGGGTAAAGCCCTATACGTATTCTCAGTAAACTCATGGGAGGGAATGTCTTGCCTGGGCTCATTTGTCTTTGAACAGGAAGGGACATATCATCCTCAGACTAGAATGATGTGTGCGAATATGTAAGTTTTAGTAATTTCATACTTAATGATTTCAGTAGTCCAACTGAAATAGATTTCTATCTATTCATAGATAGAAATAGTGCCAAGGTGAATTTTGGCTTCCTCAGTAGTACTCATTCATCTGGTTATAGGAGCTGAGAAGAGAAAATTGTAGATGTCTAGGCTGGAATACTGCCATAGTGGTGAAGATGGAAAGGGAGTATGGGAGGTGAGGATACTGGCAAGAGAACAGTTCAATAGATTACTGTGCCCTTTGTAGTGGAACACCAGAGATTATAGATTCTAAGCAAAGTCGGAAACAAAGTGAAGGAGACAGTTGAGAAATTGGAAACAATAAATCAAGTAAATTTAATTTGATGAGACTAATGAGTATACTAGGATGATGGAGTAAGAGCTAGAAAAATATGAGATTGTTCTTTGATGACAAGTTATTGAAGCTTCATGTTTCAAAGGAGGAGACTTCCAAGTCATGATAAGAGCAGGTGAATGTGAAAGCCAGTGGAGTTACAGAGATCAAAGAACCTTGAAGGGGCAAGGGTTGAGAGTAGGCAGAATGATGGTGGAAGTTGGGGTGGAGAGGAAGGAAGTGGTCCTCAGTGGAAGGATGATCACCACTCAGTAGCTCACTTCTCAGGGATTCTCAGAATTACACTGGTTGGTACATTCCCTTTCCTGGAGGAGAAGGTAAGGATGCCAGTGAGAATTATCTCTGGGAGGCCGAGTTTTATCTTGGCCCATGCTCTGCTTGTCAGAAAGATCTAAGGTCTCTAAATGAGCATCAAGGAGAGATAACTTACTTCTCGATGGAAAACAGGAAGTTAGCAGTATAACCTGAAATATCTTTTTACTTTATTGTGTTAATTTCCTCTTTAAAAAGTATTTTCTGCCTGGTTGCTTCCTAATGAGAAGGATGTGAGGCAACAGAAAACTCACTGTCCTGGGTCTCAGAAAAATCTTTATGACCCAGTACTATCTCCTGGATGAGATATCATATAGACAATTCACGTAATATCCCTTACCCCATTCCAGAAAAAGTAACAGCATTTGGAAACTAATCTGAAGTAGGAAGAAATATACTGTATTAAAGAAACTAAAAGAAAACCACTGAGATTAGAGGGAGACAATGAGGGGGAACTCTACCTCAGAGAGGGGTGAGGACAATCAAATAAGTAGTGGGCATGAGATTGCTTTTGTATTATAATACCCAAACAGATGTGATCATTGTGCTTTTTTTTTTTTTTTCCCCCAAGTGAGATGCTGAGAGTTACTTTAAGCTTTCTGTATCATTCAGGACACAGTCAGGAAAACACACGCTACTCTAAGACTTCTAAACAGAGGGGTTTAATTACACTGCTTCCTCAATTTGGGTCACCAAGAAATGACAGCTTGGGACAAGGATTTGAGCACATGTGATTTTTCTGAAGGTGTGCTCTTTAAGAAAAGTGAAGGAGAGAGCAAATCAGGAGAGAGAAGAAGATAGAATCAAGCAAAGATGCGACTCAAGTCATGCACAGCCTTGGCCCGATCCACAGGGAGAGGTCTCTAGGTCCTAAACCCCTCGGGAGAATTGTCCCTCCCTTGACAAAAGACGGTCCGCATTTCATGACCATCAGCACTGGCCGTGGCTGCTCTGTCAACTCCATCAGACACGTCTCAGAGAAGGAGGCTGGTTTTGAACTGTCAGCAGTCAAAACTCACAGTAGCAGGGCAACGGTTACCTCAGGCCAGTAAGGAGACCTAGAAGGAGCTGCACTATTTCCTGAAACAGCTGGTGAAAAAACAGAGACACCTATGAAGGGATGGTGAGGCCACCCAGAGTTTGGCAAAAGCAGAAAGAAGCTATCATTCCTAGGCCTGGAGGGAAGCAGAAGTGATATACGAGCCCACAGCCAGGATGTTTTGTGGGATGCAGACATGGCAGGCATTAACCAGAAGGAGCTGGGACCACAGGAAGAGGAGCTGCCTGGCAGAAGGCAGAACTAGGAAAGAGATGCTGCCATGCGTGCATGTGACTGTGACCCTACGGACTGTAGCCCATGGTTACTCTGCCCATGGGATTTTCCAGCCAAGAATACTGGAGTGGGTTGCCATGCCCTCCTCCAGGGGTTCTTCTGGATCAGGAATCAAACCCACGTGTCTTACGTTTTGTGCATTGACAAGCAGATTCTTTACCTCCAGCACCACTTGATGCTGCCATAAATGGCATGAAAATCAAAAGAAAAAAAAAAAAAAGAGGGAAAACACCACTGCCATCTTCCTTCCTCTGACCCTACTCTTGCCTCCCATTGGATGAATGAGCCTACCCACAGCCTGAGGAAGGTCATTCCTTGCCATTCAAACCAGGGCAGGAGAAATTTGAGAAATAGACTCAAAGTCAACACATTAACTGGGCATCCACTAGAGAAACTGAGAGCAGCTACTGTTAGGAAGGTGAGGGCCATTATTTGAGGGTAGAGTGTTTAGATATAAGATTTTCCACATTTAGTGAATCTTTGGATTGGCATACGGAGAGCTTCTTAAGACATGGAGTCTCTAAAGTGGCAGCTACCCAAACAAAACCTGGGGGCTCCAGAGCCAATTTGCAACTCCAAAGGTTGCTCTGCATAAGGAAGTAGATTTATGAGTACAGTGCTTATTATTAATTTCTGGTGAATATTCTGAGGACATACAGGTATCCCCTCTAACTTCTTACCTTTGCTACTTTCTAAAGGAGTAAAATTCTATTTATAGGAAATTGTTTGGGGAGAGGGGTGGCAGGGAGAAAAGGTGTCAGTCATCTTTGGGAAAGAAAAGAGAATTGTTAGAACCATTCTTGATCTTGAAAACCTATGTCAGCAACACAGCTTTGGCAATAGCATAGAGGGTTCCTGGGGAATAGAAACCAAAATGACAGTTGGGTGAAAAAAAAAAGATATAACAAAATAAAATAGACCAAGACAGCACACAGGTTTTGGAAACTAAATAGCCTATTTTTGTCATTCATTCTTCACTTAAAATTGATTTCTGCATTTCAAACCTGCCATTTTATTTTATTGATCACATTGCTTCTTTTCATAAAAAAATATAATATCACATTTCTCCCCAAAGTGACTCTGAAAATGTGTACTATGTGATAACTTGCAAGATGCTCATCTACACTTTAGAGAAATGATCTATAGACATTTTGATGAAATGCTTTATCCCAGTCTCATGCTTGGCTGGTGGTATTTTACAGGTTCATTTGCAAGTAGGTTCATTTAAAAAAAAAAATTTTTTTTTCAGGTGGTGATGAGAAATGGGTAATTTATAACTTGATAATATCATACCTAGGTGCTTCATTATCTTGAGACTCATATATCTTGATTGAATATAAAACATCACTATTTGAATCTTAGAAAGTATTTGCTAGTAGATATTTTTCTTCCTAATACGAGAATTAAAGGATTTTGGAGACAGAAAGTTCTAATCAATTCAAGCATTGCTACTTGCTTCCCTGAGGAGCCTTTCAAAGATCAAATTCATGTTTTCATGCAAGAACTTTCTGAAGAACTTGAAGCAACTGTTAAAGCATCTGGTAGTTTAAATGATTCTTTCTGAGAAATATTAAACAGCTTTCTAAAATTGCATGATTATAGAAAGAATAAAATGAAGTCATGTACTAGAGTAGACTGAGGGTTAGCAAACAAGTTCCATATAGGAAGAAACATGGTGAGCTTTTTTATTTTTCTGCTTTAGGATCTCCCCTTTCACATCCCTAACGTCATCATTCTTTCTTCTGTCTTAATGTTACGCAAAGGCGGGAAATGACAAGAAAGAGAATGCTGAAGAAGTATCAGTAGAAAAAAGCTGCAAGAGGAGAGTGTTGTGGGATTTTAAATAGCCTAGAGAAGGGACATGGGTCTGCCTTACATGGTGTAGGGAGTAGAGTTCTGAGCAGAAAGTCATATTTTGAGGTCATCTAGTCTCTCTTACACCCTTTAAGTAAAATTGTACCTGATATAAAATAGAACATAGGAAACATAAGAAAAAGCCCCTAAAGTATTACTTAAATGTTCTCGCTGCTGGGACCCCTATTCCCATAATCATAAAAGCCCCAAATACATGGCTTGATTTCTACAAGTTACTGAAACCAATTAACCCATGAATTTTGTCACCATCTCATTAAATGGGAACATTAAGAGATTTTTTTTTCTTTCGAAAAGAAGCCTCATTCTTGGATCCTATGGCTTTTATCCAGTTTTCCAGCAGCTGTCCTTCCCTCACTCTGGCTGCTAAAGTCCATCACCTTCATCAGCCACATATGTCTACCAGGCTCCTGCCTTGTGGGACACAAATGGACCTGTGCTATGTGCATGTGTGTGTGTGCTCTGTCGTTTTAGTCTGTGTCTGACTCTGCGACCCTATAGCTTGCCAGGACTGCAGCTTGCCAGGTTCCTCTGTCCATGGGATTACCCAGGCAAGAATACTGGAATGGGTTGCCATTTCCTCCTCCAGGGAATCTTCCCAACCCAGGGATCGAATCTGCATCTCTCACATCTCCCGTATTACAGGTGGATTCTTTACCCACTGATTTCAGGTTGGGAAGCCCAACCTGAAATATGGAGGATACAAATAAAGGGGACTGCGCTTTGCCATTTAGGAACTCCAGACCTCACCACCTCTGTATGACAGCTTGGTACCCGCCTCTTTCACCTTTTAGCGATTCTACCATCCTTGAAGATTGAGACAGCTGCCCCCTTTCTATGAGTTCTCCAGTATGAATCTCCCTTACTTTCTGGAATTAGGAACTACAAAAATAGAGAAAGAGAGTTATCATAGGCCAGGAGATAGAGTGGCCAGGAGATACTTTTGAAGTAAAAAGACATGAAAAGCTCAGCCTGGAAGAATCAGCCAGAATGGTTCAAGCACGGTGGGGTAGGAAGGACTGTCTAATGATGGAAATGAGGCATGAAAGGGGCAGAGGTGTGGAATCAAAAATCCAGTCTGTGTTTTGGTTAAACCACTTTGAAAAAATTCTGTGTAGGAAAAGAATGATCGATTAAAATAGATTAGTGGTTCTCAAATGTTAAGTCAGTGTTGTCCAAGAGAAATGTGTGTGTGTTTATGTGTGTATGCAATTATGCACTCAGTCGTGTCTAATTCTTGTGACCCCATGGACTGTACCCTCCAGGCTCCTCTGTCCATGGGATTTCACAGGCAAGAATACTGGAGTGGGTTACCATTTCCTTCTCCAGGGGATCTCCCCCACCCAGGGATCTAACCTATGTTTCCTGCATTTGGCAGGCAGATTCTTTACCACTGTGCCACCCAGGAAGCCCAGTGCAAGCCATATATGTAATTTCTAGCAGGCACATTAAAAAAAAAGAAATAGGTAAAATTCATTATAACAATATATTTCCTTTAACCTGCCCAAAATAATTTCAACATTTTATTAATTTAACATATCATTTACATGACTTTCATATTCTCTTTTTGTACTGGGTCTTCAAATTTTATTGTGTTCTTGATATTATAGTCCATCTCAGTTTGGACTAGCCACATTTCAAGTGCTCAGTAACCACAGGTAGCTACCACATTAGACAGAATCTTATTGAAATACAGGTTTCTGGTTTCGTCCCAAGGATTTCTGATTCACAAGATCTGGGGTGGGGTCCAATAATTTGCATTTCTAGCAAGTTCTCAGGTGACGCAGATGCTCCTGGTCTGGAACCACTAGTTTGCATAAGTGGCTTTCAAACCTGGCTTCAAATTAGAAATACCTAAGTTAAAGAGCGGAGAAGGCAATGGCACCCCACTCCAGTACTCTTGCCTGGAAAATCCCATGGATGGAGGAGCCTGATAGGCTGCAGTCCATGGGGTCGCTAAGAGTCGGGCACAACTGAGCGACTTCACTTTCCCTTTTCACTTTCATGCATTGGAGAAGGAAATGGCAACCCACTCCAGTGTTCTTGCCTGGAGAATCCCAGAGACAGTGGGCCCCCATCTATGGCGTTGCACAGAGTCAGACACGACTGAAGCGACTTAGCAGCAGCAGCAGCAAGTTAAAGAGAAGCACTTATCCTCCAGTCCACACCCCAGGTCACTTAAACCATAAGCTCTAGAGGTCAGGTCAGGAAAAGTGCTCTTTCAAAACGTTTCCCAGGGGATTTTAATTATCAGCCCAGTTAAAGAAACACAGAAGTGGTAGGAGAAAGTACCAGAAAGATGTTTTAGGAGGGCTAAAGTTTTAAAAAGAGAAATAGACTGAATCTAATAGGTAACAGGGAACCTCAGTAGGCATTTAAACAGGGCAGTGATCTACAGTGAAAGCATTATTTTGTTGAATTGCCTGCACTGGCAATGACCTGCATCAGGAAAAGGGTTAGAGCAGGATTTAAAATTGTTCAAGGGCTCCATGAGTTTGGGGCAATGGAAGGAGGAGGTGGATGAGGGTCAAATAAGAGTTAGTTACAGTGTGTTCAGTTATATAACTATTCTACAGAGTGATGGAATGAGGGGTATAAGTTAAATATCAACATGCAAATTGTGTTAGTTGTTTAATAGAGCAATAATGTAGCAGTCACACACTAAAATGCCTACAAAGGCCATGTAAGAAAGGTAAGAAAAAAAAAAAAAGGAGAGGACCACTAGGAGTAAATTCATATGTATACATCCTGTGAATGATGGAAGCTGGAGTTTGATTACATTTGTTGGGCTCGATCTCTAGAGGCCATCTCCTCCTTACAGGACCCACTGTATGCCCCACCTCTCTTGCCCCTAACAATTTTTTTTCCCGTTGGACCAGACTGGAAATTTCATGAGGACTCCTAGTCTCTAGGCAGTAGAGTCTTTGTCTGAGCCTCTGACTTCAGATTGAAACTTTGTGAAAATAGATTATCAAAAGTACTTAAACTCAGTGGAAACTACAAACAAAAGCCAACAAAAGTCACCTGTTCCTCGAGAAATGATCCCCAGTTTGGGAGATAGGGGTGTGAGGGTATGGGTGAACAAGTATAAATTCATGATGAAAATAAGATACCACAACCTGAAACCACATTAATCTCTCAAATGCCACAGGTGCAAACTCTGGAACATTAACTGTTGCATACATGCCATAGAATTTAGATCACAGAAAAGCACTAGGAGAAAGTCACAACAATAAATGACACTCTGGTATCCCAGGGCCTGCCCACATCCCCTCACTTATGCAATTTAACTTACCATGATTGAATGCTGTTGCTGTCCAGTCACTAAGTAAGGTCTGACTCCATGGACTGCAGCACACCAGGCTCTCTGTCTCCACTCTCTCCTGGAGTCAGCTCAAATTCATGTCTATTGAGTCAGTGATGCTATCTAACCATCTCATCCTCTGCCACTCCCTTCTCCTTTTGCCTTCAATCTTTTCCAGCACAAAATCTTTTCCAGTGAGTCAGTTCTTCACATCAGGTGGTCAAAGTATTGAAATGTCAGCTTCAGCATCAGTCCTTCCAATGAATATTCGGACTGATTTCCTTTAGGATTGACTGGTTAGATCTCCTTGCAGTCCAAGGGACTCTCAAGAGTCTTCCAGCACCACAGTTCAAAAGCATCAATTCTTCAGTGCTCAGTCTTCTTTGTAATCCAACTCTCACATACATACATGTGATGGATGGATCACATGTATGTGATTAAAAAAAATAGATTTCATTATATGGACCTTTGCAGGCAAAGTGATGTCTCTGCTTTTTAATATACTGCCTAGGTTTGTCATAGCTTTTCTTCAAAGCATCTTTTAATTTCATGGGTGCAGTCATCATCTGCAGTGATTTTGAAGCCCAAGAAAATAGTCTTTCACCGTTTTCTTTTTTTTTTTTCACGTCGGTTTTTCATGAAGTGATGGGACCATCTTAGATTTTGAATGTTGAGTTTTAAGCCAGCTTTTTCACACTCCCCTTTCACCTTTAACAACAGCCTTTTTAGTTCCTCTTCACTTTCTGCCATTAGGATAGTGTTATATGCATAACCAAGGTTATTGATATTTCTCTCAGCAGTCTTGACTCCAGCGTGTGTTTTAACCAGCCTAGCATTTCTAATGATGTATTGTGCATAGAAGTTAAATAAGCAAGGTGACAATGTACAGCCCTGATATACTCCTTTCCCAGTTTTGAACCAGTCTTCCGTTTCATGTCCAGTTCTAACTATTGCTCCTTGACCTGCATACAGGTTTCTCAGGAGGCAGATAAGGTAGTCTGGTATTCCCATCTCTTTAAAACTTTTCCAGTTTGTTGTGATCCACACAATCAAAGGCTTTAGCATAGTCAGTGAAGCAGAAGTTTTTCTGGAATTCCCTTGTTTTTTCTAATCCAATGGAGGTTGGCAATTTGATCTCTGGTTCCTCTGCCTTTTCTAAATCTAGCTTGTACATCTGGAAGTTCTTGGCTCACGAACTGTTGAAGCCCAGCTTGAAGGATTTTGAGCATTACCTTGCTAGCATGTGAAATGAGTGCCATTGTGTAGTAGTTTGAGCATTCTTTGGCATTGCCCTTCTTCAGAATTGGAATGAAAACTAACCTTTTCCAATCCTGTGGCCACTGTTGAGTTTTCCAAATTTGCTAGCATATTGAGTGCAGCACTTTCACAGCACCATCTTTTAGGATTTGAAATAACTCAGCTGGCATTCCATAACCTCCACTAGCGTTGTTGTTTGTAATGCTTCCTGAGGCCCACTTGACTTCACACTCCAGGATGTTTGACTTTAGGTGAGTGACCACACCATCATGGTTATCTGGGTCATTAAGATCATTTTTTGTACAGTTCTTCTGTATATTCTTGCCACCTCTTCTTAATATCTTCTGCTTCTGTTAGGTCTGGTTAGATTCAGTTGGGTATATCTTTTCCTTTTTCCCTGGCCTTTAACTTCTCTTCTTTCCTCAGCTATTAATATTTGTAAAGCCTCCTCAGACCATCACTTGGCCATCTCTCATTTCTTTTTCTTTAGGATGGTTTTTGGTCACTGCCTCCTGAACAAAATTATGAACCTCCATCCATAGTTTTTCAGGCACTCTGTCTACCAGATCTAATCTCTTGAATCTATTCATCACCTCCGCTGTATAATCATAAGGGATTTGATTTGGTCACATCTGAATGTCTTATTTGTTTTCCCTACTTTTTTCAATTTAAGCCTGAATTTTCCAATAAGGAGCTCATGATCTGGTTGAATACATGCTTTAAAAAAGTAAGTAACCAACAACAAATATCTAAAATAGTAATTATAGGTATCAGCCAACACATGTCTAAATCAGTTGCCTCATGTGAATTGTAATTTTGTTGTTGTTGTTGTTGTTGTTTTGAATTGTAATTTGTATCCATCCTTCCTCTTCCTTTCTGTGTAAGAATTTGGGCAGATTCTACAAAGCCTTTTAATAGGAGCTTTGAAAAGATTATTAATGAGCTTTTAAGATAAACTTCCATTACCATTACTCTGGGCTTCCCTTGTGGCTCAGCTGGTAAAGAATCCGCCTGCAATGTGGGACACCTGGGTTCGACCCCTGGGCTGGGAAGATGCCCTGGAGAAGGGAAAGGCTACCCACTCCAGTATTCTGGCCTGGAGAGTTCCATGGACTGTAGAGTCCCTGGGGTCACAAGGAGTCAGACACAGCTGGATGACTTTCACTCTCACCATTACCGAACTCTGGGTTCCTTGCTCTTCAGCTGGTATTTTCTTTCTGTTCTCTTGGCTCCACCTTTTTCTTACCCATATATATTAACTTTTTATTTTGTATTGGGATGTAGCCAATTGACAATGTTATAATAGTTTCAGGTGGACAGCAAAGAGACTCAGCTATACATATACAAGGATCCATTCTTCTGCAAACTCCCCTCCCATCCAGGCTGCCACATAAGATTGAACAGGGTTCCTAGTAGGTCCTTGGTGGTCATCCCCCAGCAACCATAAATGTGTTCTCTAGGTCTATGAGTCATTTTCTGCTTTGTAAGTAGGTTCATTCGTATCTCTCATCCAATTCTTAAAACATTCCCACTGGGCCTATTAACAGACTGCCAAGTCAGACTGGCAATTAAATTGAATCCTTGAACCTAAGTTTTAATCCTGAAAATTTTTTTTTTCTTTCTACAACAGGCCCTCTAAAATTACCAGCTCAAATATTGCAGGGGGCCAGAGATCCTATTTTTGTGAAAGTATTTTATCACAGTCTTAGACCCATGCTTAGCTTGCTACAGAAAACCTCCACATTCATCTAGAAATTCTTCATGCTATATTCATTTGTATTGTTAATATCTAAACTCATATTGGTGTTTATCCACAAAGTCAAAGTCACTTTTGAATTAGGGGGCAAAGGATTAGTCTGAAACCTGTTAACCTCAGTTAAACATTCTGGATTCTACTGATCTCCATAGTCCCATTAGCTCTTATTTAGAAGTTTATTTCCTCTCTCTGTTTTTACATGTCCTATTTTCAACAGTGATTGAGAATAGCCAATCACTATGATATGAAAAGTAATTTCTTATCCTTCCTACTTACTAAATTTCAGACTAAAACTGGAAGTTATTAGTTTTCACTACCACTTCAGCTTCTCAAAGTTAAAGTTAATTTGGATTATAAAGCTTAAAATATACAGATGATAAACAAGTTCACAATTTTAAATGACATTAGTAAAGATGTTTCATCAAGCCCTTGGCAAGACAGAAGTGAATCAGAACATTTACACTGAAAATGAATGAAACTAAAAGAATTTAAAAAAAAAGAAAAACTAATTTCTTAGAACTTCAAAACAGCATTAGATCTACTATAAGGATTTTTTCAAGCCTGTTAGAACTCATCTAATAGTTCTAGTCTAATGCAATTCAGCAAATATTTCCCAAAACAAAGCGAGTTTCACTGGATTTCAAGGCACTATGCTTCGTATGTCTGGAAGATGCTTTCATCAGATGCTTTCATTTTTAAATTTTTGGAAAAGAACTGCTTCTGCTGAAACTCTGAGTAGGTGTTAGAACATTCACTCTGGGCAAACATCTTACAATGTAATCTGTCAAAAAAAATAGCTATAGCAGATACAATATCCCTACTTTCATGTAATTAGTATTTGGGGGAGCTTACTAAGAGAATTCATGTATGGATCAGCACTCATGAATATTAAACATAAAGGATAAAACTCTTACAAATAATCGCTGCCCTATAAGTACTTTACTTGGTTAAGCAAATCTTTTGTATTTATCAGCTAGGTCTCAACTGGATCTTAATTCTTTTCAAATGAGCTATAGCTCCCACTTGGATAGCATGCAGATCACAGCTTGATTGTGAACCTACGCAACAAAACTAAGCTATACAAATAACAGTCCTCAGTATGGTACTATCAGAAAGGCCTTAACTTATACTGCAGTGTGGAAAGGTGCCTAGAAGGCTTGCATGGTGAATTATGCTTCAAATTTGAGCTGATTGGTAAAAAGAAGAACAAATTTTGATTCAAAGTATAGAGAACAGTTACTAATAAATGGAAAATCTACACCCAAAACCTAGTCATGAAACAGCACATTTAGGACTCCAAAACCAAAGGAAAATTAAAAGAACCCCTTTGTTAATTTTTAAATATTTATACTAGGCCTGTAATGAAGAATCTATATTAGTTACTGAGAAAAAAAAAAAAAAAAAGCCAGGCTACAGACAGTTGTACCTTACTAGAATTCATATTAGCTCTCTTTCTTCTTTCTTCAGTTTTTTCTTCTTCTTCTTTTTTTTTTTTTTTTTTTTGCTTCTATATATGCCAGAACCCCTCAAAGTACGTACCTTCATTCATCTGATTTTTATTGATAGGCTTAAAGCAAGATACATTTACTTATTTTTGCTAGATATTGTTGCTACCTAGCAAAATGTCTAGCACATAGTAGATGCTCAGCAAATATATGCTGTAGAGTTTAACAAATGGATATGTGTGTGTGTGCTAAGTTGCTTCAGTCGTGTCTGACTCTGAAACCCTATGGACTGTAGCCCGCCAGGCTCTTCTGTCCATGGGATTCTCTAGACAAGAATACTGGAGTGGGTTGCTATGCCCTCCTCCAGGGATATAGGTGATATCATATAATCTACACAGAATTAATGGAGATTTATAAAAGAATATCCACAATTCCATGACTTCTAAGTTGATTTGTGGGCCCTCAATGCTTGAATAATATATTTGTGCAGGAACTAAGACTGAATATGGAGGGAAAAAATCTTAAACTGGGACTGTGACTTGACTATTAAGAAGGTTATTCATAAAACTGAGGGGAAAATAGCTGTGCACAGCATACTAGTACTGCCAAACAATATGCAAACCTACACCAGATTTTTAATTTTTTTTTAACCATCCAAGCATTACCAACTGGCCTAAAATTTAACCCTCTGCCCTAAAGTCTTTTTGCATCTGTGCCCATAGAAACTGACTGGTATTATTAAACTGACATGTAGTTTTGAGGAGGGAGGTGTTTCTTCTAATTTAAATTTTAACACAGAGTTAATGTAGAACATTTGAAATATACAGGAATCTTTGAAAAACATCTAAGGCATTATTCTTCTATATGCAAGGAAAATATTAGCATTTTAGCGGTCATCTTCCTTTTCTTTTTTAATATATGTAAGATACAACCCTCAAAGACAAGGCTCACTTCAATAACTCCTACAGGAAAGCCTTCTTATACAGATCTCTCTAGGGCTTCCTTTTTATGTATTGACAGCCAAAAATATGTAGGAAAATAGAATGCAAGGACATGTATCATATGTTAAAAGTATTTCTGACAGAGAAGGAGAGTAGAATTCATATTTTATTGTACACATTGTGTTTGAATTGTTTAAATGAGATATGTTTGCAGGTTGCTTGTAAGAGAAAACACTTAGAAAGAGTTAAGCAGTAATTTAAAATGAGGGTTAAAAAATGAGGGTAATGTCATGCAAAAAATATAAAAGTATTATATAATCTATCTTAATCTCCTCTTTGTTTTCACTGCCAAAATATTCAAAACTTATTTTACATCCTACTGAGATAGTTAGCCTATAATGAAATCTCACAGATTTGTTGTGTTTTCTATTTTTTTAAGTTTATTTTTCACTGAAGGATAATTGCTTTACAATACTGTGTTGTTTTCTGCCAAACATCAGCATGAATCAGCCATAGTTATGTCCCTCCCTCTTCAACCTCCCTGCCACCACCCACATCCTACACCTCTAGATTGTCACAGAGCACTAGCTTGAGTTCCCTGAGTCATACAGCAAATTCACACTGGCTATCTATTTTACACTCCTTGGAAGAAAACTATGACCAACCTAGACAGCATATTAAAAAGCAGAGACATTACTTTGCCAACAAAGGTCCATCTATTCAAAGCTATGGTTTTTCCAGTAGCCATGTGTGGATGTGAGAACTAGACTATAAAGAAAACTGAACTGAGTGCTGAAGAATTTATGCTTTTGAACTGTGGTGATGGAGAAGACTCTTAAGAGTCCCTTGGACTGCAAGGAGATCCAACCAGTCCATTCTGAGGAAGATCAGTCCTGAATATTCACTGGAAGGACTGATGCTGAAGCTGAAACTCCAGCACTTTGGCCGGGTCTTCCAGTACTTTGGTCTGATGTGAAGAACTGACTCCTTAGAAAAGACCCTGATGCTGGGAAAGATTGAAGGTGGGGGGAAAAGGGGATGACAGAGGATGAGATGGTTGGATGGCATCACTGACTCAATAGACATGAGTCTGTGTAAGCTCCAGGAATTGGCCATGGACAGGGAGGCCTGGTGTGCTGCAGTCCATGCAGTCTGACTCGCAAAGAGTCAGATGCGACCGAGCGACTGAACTGAACTGAACTGATCTATTTTGCATATGGTAGTTTATGTTTTCATGCTACTCTCTCCATTTGTCCCACCCTCTCCTTCCTCCCACTGTGTTCACAAGTCTGTTCTCTGTGTCTGCATCTCTGTTGCTGCCCTGCAAATAGGTTCATCAGTACCATCTTTCTGGATTCCACGTATACACGTTAATACATGATATTTGTTTTTCTCTTTCTGACTTATTTCACTCTGTATAATAGGCTCTAGGTTCTTCCACTTTATTAGAATTGACTCAGATGTGTTCCCTTCTATGGCTGAGTAGTATTCCACTATATATATGTACCAAAGCTTCTTTAACCACTAATTTGTCGATGGACATTTGGGTTGCTTCCATGTCCCAGCTATTTTAAATTGTGCTGCAGTGAACACGTGGACACGTGTTTTTTTCAATTATGTTTTTCTCAGGGTATATGCTCAGTAGTGGGATTGTTGGGTCATAAGGTAATTTTATTCCGAGTTTTTTGAGGAATCTCCACACTGTTCTCCATAGAGGCTGCATCAATTTACATTCCCACCAACAGTGCAAGAGGGTTCCCTTTTCTCCACACCCTCTCTAGCATTTATTGTTTGTAGATTTTTGAACAGTGTGAGGTGATATCTCATTGTAGTTTTGATTTGCATTTCTCTAATACTGAACAATATTGAGCATCTTTTCATGTGTTTATTAGCCATCTGTATGTCTTCTTTGGAGAAATGTTTGTTTAGGTCTTCTGCCCACCTTTTGATTTGGGTTGTTTGTTTTCCTGGTATTAAGTTGTATGAACTGCTTGTATATTTTGCAAATTGTTGCCTGTTTTTTTGAAAAATGCAATCCTCTTTTCATTTCCTACTCAATTGTCATGTTTACATTAATTTTTGGCACTTCTTACTTTGTTTTTTATTATAATTTACTTCAGTAATTTTTTCAAGATTTTGTTTATTTGAGAAATAGATGGACTAATAGATTAATTAAATTATAAAGCCAGGAAAAAATTCAGCTTACCCTAGCTATGGAAAATCAAACCAACCAACTCATGTAATATTTAAGACTCTGTGAAGAAAGCTGCTGAGAGTACCAAGGCCTTTTTCCCTCAAAGATGCCAGCCCCAAAATTGAAATTATATTTCACCAACATCAGTCAGCCACATCCACAGGAACCCGTCCCACCTGCTCTTTCAGAATTGTTTGCTCCTGCAGTTTCCCCATCCAGAAGCCTACAGGAAATGAATGTCTCCCCAGAGCTGAGAAGCCAGCAGCCATATAGAAATTTCCCTCCCTGCTCTGCCTCCCTTTGGAGATGTTCTTCCCTTTATCCCGAGGGCTTTACTCCAGGAGCCAAGTCCTTTGATGAGCATATTACATTCCTACTTCCATTTCTTACGTGTGCTCCTTCTTCTGTTTCTGCACTTCTGTTGAACTCTACCACTCCTTTGGGTCCTCCAGCTTTCCAAAAGTCCTTCTTTCTGCCCTTTCCCATCCTTCTCCCTGCCCCTGTCCCTTGCAGCCAGGCAGAGCTGCCACCTCCACTGGGTTGGCCAGAAACTCCTTGTTCATTGGTTCAAGTCTTACTCACTGAATCCTATGTTTAGCGCTGCACTGTGTTCTGTGGTGAAGGCTGGAGACGACCTCTCTCCCATTTGGTATGATAATCTATTAAAAGAATGCCAAAGAAATATGTTTGTGATCTCATGGCTGGAGCAGTTTATAGGAATACAGTATTTTCCCTTTTTGATTTCAGAGTGCTTCCTCTAGGAAATTTAGATATGAATAAGAATCGAAGGAAGGGAATGCAACTGAAACAGGAGATAAGTATTGTGCTCTGTGCAGACCTCTCAGTCTTGCCTGTTCCTCACTTACGTTCAAGAATTTGATACTCATTTCACTAGTTGTCTGACACTCTGTTCCCTGAGACTTCATTTTCTTCTAGCAGAAGGCTCATTCTTTCATGCAATCAAGCCTCAGGGGAAATGCCTATTAATTTCCCAGATACACCTAAAATTGACAGAATCCAAAGGTGTACTCCATTAGGCTCAAGCCAAAAACTCCGTTAGAGACAAAAATAAATATGTTGAATAAATAAGGAGCAATGCTATATCATTGAGTGGGAAATTAAATATTATTCACAAGATCAATTTTTTTCTGAATTAAGTACTGACTTCAGTACATCTATTAAGTGTTACCAGCTTGGGGAACACAAAATAAAATAATAATATTTTTAATATTTAAGCTAATATGACTCTGATCCTTATTATGCTCATCTTGAAAATTCATGATTGAAAACAAATTTTTCAGCCTGAATCTAAGGCAGGTGTACCTCTGGAATTCTGGCAAGTCTGATAGTGTGCCTTGATTACCTTCCCGGTAAAAATTATTTGACCAATAATTATAATTTAACCAGATTAATAGAGGGAAGATACTCCCTTTATTTATAAACTTTTCATATGTTTGGCTTATAAATAGATTCATTATTAAAGAAATGAATATTATATCATATATAATTATCAGTCATGTAATTATTGGCCAATAAGATCAATATCATTATTAATAAAATAAATAATTTACTTCTTTATATAAATTGCTGCATTTAGTTAACACACATGTCATTGACTACATTTATATTTTAACCTTCTAGGAAGCCTCCTTAAAAAAAATTATTTATCATATAATTGACATGACATTGTATTACTTTTAGGTATACAACATATTGATTTGCTTTATGTATCCTGAAATTTAATTTAGTAAAATATCCTTCCTTCTGATATTTTATGGTATCTCTTAGTTGATCAGTTGATAATTATTCATCAGCAAATGAAGATTGGAGACCCAACCTGTTCAGAAAGGAAAATGAGTCAATAGCAATCTAACTCTGGAAAGATCTTTAACAATCATCATATTCAAAAGTCAAAGAAGAAATAACATTTCAGTGAAATGAAATCTACTTTAGCATAATTGGAAGCCTCAGGGTAAACCTTTACTTATGTATTTTACAATGAGTAGAATTTTAAAACATTACCAAGTTAATTTAAATGTTTTAAAATGCCAGGAGGGAAGGGATACAGTGGCCTTAAAAGTCCTTATGAATGGGTGGTTGATCTTTTCTAATAATTCATTAGAAAATATGCTCAATTTTTCATGGTAAGAAAATGTCATTAAAAAGAAATATCAGCTGCTCAGTTTTATGTTTAAAAAAGAAGATGTCTAATTGACTGTAAAATAAAAGCATGCATAACCTTTTAAAAAATTATCAAAAGCATTGTCTTTGATGTTAGCCTGATATTTTTTTCCCTTTGATTAGTAAAAAATAACATCATGGACCTATATAGCACTCTCCTTCAAAGGGACCAAAGAACCTGCTTTATAAAATAAAAAGTTATTATCCCATTATCTTTACAAGGATGAAAGTACAAGGGACTTGCTAATGAATAGAATTGCTATCTAAAACAAAAGTGACAAATCCACCTGTGATCCACCCTTCCCAGCCATCTACACTGATAGTCCTCCCCACCCAGTTCAGCGTTTCTTAACAGGCCACAGTATAACATCAAATGCAGCCTCAAATTACTACTACCAGAAAGGCATTTGGGCCTGAAACTTTATCAACCATGACTCCAAAGAAACTCTTCTTAATCGGGAACAAGGAATTTCAAGGCGTATTGGTTCTGTCTTTCATCTTTTCTCTACTTATTCAAATAAAATCTATTGAGCCCCTAGTATGTGTAAGGCTCTGTGGTAGGTGCCAGAAAATTAATACTGAGTGAGATCCAGTAGGGCCTGGCTCTCATGAAGCTAACATTAGGTATTAACTAATTAATTACACATTTTTAAAGCAAAAATATGACGAGTATTATGAATTAGAACGGGCATTATGAAAGCATAGTATGGGTAAATCTGGAGGACCATGGATGTCTTCCTTGAGGCAAAGACATTTGACCTGGACTCTGACATAGTAGGAGTTAACTAGGTTGAAACAGAAGGAAGAGCATTCTAGCAGAGGCTACAGATTACTCCACTATCCTGTATTAGAAAGAAAAGCAAAATTGATTATTGTTGTATTGAGCAAGACCAAGAACACAATGTCTATAAGTTAGACCAGTGATCCCCAACCTTTTTGGCACCAGGGACTGGTTTCACGAAAGACAACTTTTCCGTAGACTGAGTGAAGTTGGAGACTATGCTGTCACTGATCGGACAGGAGGCGAAGCTCAAGCAGTAATGCAAGCCCGTGGGGAGTGGCTGTAAATACAGATGAAGTTTCACTTTGCTCACCCACTGCTCTCCTCCTGTGCAGCCCACTTCCTAAGAAGCCACAGACCAGTAATAATCTGTGACCTGGGGACCGGGTTCCCCTCAGTTAGACAATAACAAAGTGTTTCATAAAAGGTAAACCCCTGAAAATAGATTTGTTGTTACTTTTATTAATTATTATTGTTGTTGTTACTGTCTGATATTAGTGGAGAATCAGGACTGTATTTTTCTTTCATTGCCTTTAAGCAGTGAGTTAAATCATCCTTTTCTACCTCTTGGCAATGTCATGAACAGGTAATCGCTTAGAAAACTAGTTTAAGACTAAATCAAAATTTTCATACCATATCTAACTCAGCATTTACTCCTACAATTAAACCTCTACTCTCTTATGCCTTGACTCCACCCTCTCAGGTCAGATCTGAGGCTTGAGGAAGTTTGCTGGCATTTTGTTCTTCTTCTTTTATGTGGTCTGGCACTGGCACTGCTGGGGTTTTGGGGGTAGAAGAAAGTTGGAAGATGAGAATAGCTGATGGAGAGAGGTTAAAACAAAAGGTCAAAATCTTACTTGCCTACTGCTGTTATAACCCACCCATGCCCTCAGTGGTGGGAAGTTCTAAATGCAGGCTCTTTCCTAGAGAAAATCTGAGGATTGTCTGGAGAATTCCTCTACAGGGTCTCTACAGGGCACTGTCCCCTGACACAGGTCATGACCTTTCCTGCTGACCTCTCATGACTCCTCGGAGCTCTGGTGCCTTTCCCCTTCTCTCAGTGGAGAACCCACAGACTCTCTCAGCTAAGATTTTCACACTTCTTAATAGAATTCTGCCTTCAATAGAATTCTGCCAAGATGGCATAAGTGGCTATTTTCAGTGGATTCACTTGACCCATAGAAATTTGCATTCAGGCTCCTGATGCCAAAACTGCCTTCATTGTTCCTCCTCTCTCATGGTTAGCTCTAACCTACCTCAGACTTCAGCATTCCTCAGACCAAATGCAGATGCTAGGCTCTATGTCAATATACCTTTCTTGATGCTCTCAAGTTCAGCAAGAGAAACATAAGGCATAACAATGCATCAGTTCAGGTCAGACGCTTCACAACCCAATGAATCGCACCACTCCAGGCCTCCCTGTCCATCACCAACTCCTGGAGTTCACCCAAACTCATGTGCATCAAGTCGGTGATGCCATCCAGTCATCTCATCCTCTGTCGGCCCCTTCTCCGCCTGCCCCCAATTCCTCCCAGCATTAAGGTCTTTTCCACTGAGTCAATTCTTCCCATGAGGTGGGCAAAGTATTGGAGTTTCAGCCTCAGCATCAGTCTTTTCAATGAACACCTAGGACTGGTCTCCTTTAGGATGGACTTGTTGGATCTCCTTGCAGTCCAAGGGACTCTCAGGAGTCTTCTCCAACACCACAGTTCAAATGCATCAATTCTTTGATGCTCAGCTTTCTTCACAGTCCAACTCTCACATCTATACAGGACCACTGGAAAAACCATAGCCTTGACTAGATGNGGTCGTGAAGATCTTTTTTGCACAGTTCTTCTGTGTATTCTTGCCACCTCTTCTTAATATCTTCTTCTTCTGTTAGGTCCATACCATTTCTGTCCTTTATCGAACCCATCTTTGCATGAAATGTTCCCTTGATATCTCTAACAGATCTCTAGTCTTTCCCATTCTGTTGTTTCCCTCTATTTCTTTGCATTGATCACTGAGGAAGGCTTTCTTATCTCTCCTTGCTCTTCTTTGGAACCCTGCATTCATATGGGAATATCTTTCCTTTTCTCCTTTGCTTTTCACTTCTCTTCTTTTCACAGCCATTTGTAAGGCCTCTTCAGACAGCCATTTTGCTTTTTTGCATTTATTTTCCATGGGGATGGTCTTGATCTCTGTCTCCTGTACAATGTCATGAACCTCCATCCGTAGTTCATCAGGCACTCTGTCTATCAGATCTATTCCCTTAAATCTATTTCTCACTTCCACTGTATAATCTTAGGGGATTTTATTTAGGTCATACCTGAACGGTCTAGTGGTTTTCCCTACTGTCTTCAATTTAAGTCTAAATTTGGCAATAAGGAGTTCATAATCTGGGCCACACTCAGTTCCCAGTCTTGTTTTTTGCCAACTGTATAGAGCTTCCCATCTTTGGCTGCAAAGAATATAATCAATCTGATTTCAGTGTTGACCATCTGGTGATGTCCATGTGTAGAGTCTTCTCTTGTGTTGTTGGAAGATGGTATTTGCTATGACCAGTGTGTTCTCTTGGCTAAACTCTATTATTCTTTGCCCTGCTTCATTCCGTACTCCAAGGCCAAATTTGCCTGTTACTCCAGGTGTTTCTTGACCTTCTACTTTTGCATTCCAGTCCCCTATAATGAAAAGGACATCTTTTTTGGGTGTTAGTTCTAAAAGGTCTTGTAGGTCTTCATAGAACCATTCAACTTCAGCTTTCTTGGTGTTACTGGTTGGGGCATAGGCTTGGATCACCATGATATTGAATGGTTTGCCTTGGAAATGAACAGAGATCATTCTGTCATTTTTGAGATTGCATCCAAGTAATCCATTTCAGACTCTTTTGTTAACCATGATGGCTACTCCATTTCTTCTAAGGGATTCCTGCCCACAGTAGTAGATATAATGGTCATCTGAGTTAATTTCATCCATTCCAGTCCATTTTAGTTCACTGATTCCTAGAATTGTTCATGTTCACTCTTGCCATCTCCTGTTTGACCACTTTCAATTTGCCTTGATTCGTGGACCTAACATTCAAAGTTCTTATGCAACATTGTTCTTTAAAGCATCAGACCTTGCTTCTATCACCAGTCACATCTACAACTGGGTATTGTTTTTGCTTTGGCTTCATCCCTTCATTCTTTTCTGAGTTATTTCTCCACTGATCTCCTGTAGCATACTGGGCACCTACCGACCTGTGGAGTTCCTCTTTCAGTATCCTATCATTTTGCCTTTTCACGCTGTTTATACTGTCACGTCATAAGAATACATTTATGCTGTTAAATAAATAACCAGCTGGGAAATAAGATTCAATTCTCTTTTCCTGAAACAAAATAAAAGCCAGCACAAACAAACAACATTAACAACAAAAACAAATCTCTCTAGAAAGTCCCTGGTTTTGTCTTAAGAGAGTAAAGACTATTACACAGAAAACTTTTCCTCTTTTAAATTTCTCACATTTTATTACATAGTTTGTTTTGAAGTAATAGACACAAAGTGATAGATAGACCTTTTAGCAAGCCCTCATGGAAATGTCACCTGTACCCTTCAGCTGATATTCTGAAACAATGGGAAAAGGACCTTTTTATACTCTGTTACAGAAATATCAGTTATTCTTATTTATCATTTTCTTTTTATCATCACTGTTTTAGTGTTGTCACATTTATTGTTTAGGGAACACTAAGACACAAGCATTGTAAAATTAAAATCTTTCCCACTGAAAGCTTATAGATGTTCACTAGAGAGCCCTTCATAACTGAAGGACTTATTACTCCAGCCTCTGGGAGTACTTCCAGCAGGGAGCCCTTAGTTGTCCACCTCCTTTAGAAATTGTACTGACTGAAGAATCACCTCATTCAAAGGTACATAACCTTCCTCACCTGGAGAGTCCTCAACCAGTCACTGGTTAATACAGAGACACAAGACTTGGTCCTCTTCTCCCACTTGGAGGGGCTTGAAAGAGATATCTTGGCTTCAGAGGTCCTCATGGGTTGCCTGAGGCATTCTCTGAGATCACATTGTAGCCCATCTCTTTTTCAATTCAGTCCTCCTATGACTTCATCCTATCTACCCAGTAGATCCCAGAACCACTCCTAACACATTTTCTACAGACTAATCTCCATCTCAAGATCTGTTTCTGAGGCCACCCAACCTGTGACAGATCATGATTAAATAAAAGATGTTCACTATTTCCACCTCTACTAAACATTCTGCCTGAAGGTCCTAGTTAGTGCAAAAAGACAAAAAATAAATGAAAGATATAACTATTGCAAAGGAGAAAATAAAGTTCTCATTATCTATAGACAACATAATTGTACACAGAAGATCTGAAATAACCTTCAAATAAAGTATTAGACTAAATAAAAAATTTTAGCAAGATTGGTGAATAGTATAATGTTTATATTTAAATCAAAAATTTCAAAGTTTTAAAAATATGCCATTTGCAAAAATAAAAATAATCCAAGAATAATCAATGATTTCAAGATAATCATTCAGTAAACAATAAAGTATTATTGACAATAATTGAAGAATACCTAAGTAAACAGAAGAGTAATATGTATTGAAGACTTGATACAGAGATGTCAGTTTCTTTAAATTGTTATAGATTCAATGCAACATCAAATGTATCCATCAGTAATTGTCATAATAACACTGTGTAACAACTCATCCCCAAACTCAGTGTCACTGGACAATAATTATTTATTTCCTTCTTGTGGATCTATGGATTAGTGCTTGATCTAGGTGAGATTCAGCTGGATCAAAATTGGCTCCAGAAGAGGGCTGGACCAGGTCTGTTTCACGTGTCTTTCATTGCTTAGAACCAGTGGCTACCCAAGTTCTCATATAATGGGATAAATGCAAAAGTCAAACCCAAGTGTACATGCCTATTGAAGCTTCTTCTCATATCATGTCTATAAATATCTCATTGACCAAAACCTGTCAGATGGCCAGATCCAACATTAAAGGGTTGGGGAGTATTCTTCCTCCCATGAGGGTTGTGGGGGGTGGGAGGGAGAGGGGAGAATGAATGTATATTTGCTAAGCACTAACTCTATTTACCATATTCATCAAGTTGAACACCTTTCAGTACTTTTCTGTTTGTATATTGTAACAATAAAATTAAAAATTTTAAATGTTTACATGGTTATTGTATTGAACAGAAAGGTCTAGAAAATATTTTAAGGTTTAAAGAATAAATTAGTGTTTTTAGTTAGTGAGCTTTCACGGAATTCCTACTTTATACCAGGGCTGGAGATACTGAGCTAGCTGGGTGACTGTCTCATAGAATAAAGAGGGTACTTTCCCTCAAGAATCTAACAATTAGGTTGAGAAAAATAAATGTTCAGAGACAAGTCTGAGTGAGGAGAGGATTGTTTCCATGTGAATAAGGGAATATGTAAGAATATTTTACTTGATACATCGACAGAAAATATCCACGAATTTGAAATGTCACTACTTCATTGTTACATTTTCACAATAAAATTATTCTTAATGTGAATATGGCTATCTTCTGAAAATTTTATAACCAGAGTAAACATACTATTTTATGTTTTGCTTTTTCATATCTCACTGATGAATAATTTTCCATTTATCAGGCTATTCCACGCTTTGGGAATCTTAAATGACAATATAGCATCCACTGTTATTTGTGGATCACTCAGTTATGTTCAAAATTCCTCAGACCCAATTTATTTCCAGAGTTTCACTGTTGAACTTTTCCACATTCAAAAGTGTGTTTATGTGCCCCAATGTTCATCACCGCACTGTTTACAATAGCTAGGACATGGAAACAACCTAGACGCTCATCGGCAGACAAATGGATAAGAAAGCTGTGGTACACATACACAATGGGATATTACTCAGCTATTAAAAAGAATGCATTTGAATTCATTCTAATGAGGTGGATGAAACTGGAGCCTATTATACAGAGTGAAGTAAGTTAGAAAGAAAAACACCATGCAGTATACGAATGCATATATATGGAATTTAGAAAGATAGTAACGATGACCCTATATGTGAGACAGCAAAAGAGACACAGATATAAAGGATAGACTTTTGGACTTTGTAGGAGAAGGCAGGGGTGGGATGATTTGAAAGAATAGCATTTAAACCTGTATATTACTATATGTGAAATAGATCACCAGTCCAAGTTCAGTGCACAAAACGGGGCACTCCAAGCCGATGCACTGGGACAACCCTGAGGGATGGGATGGAGAAGGTGTTGGGAGGGGGTTTCAAGATGGAAGACATATGTACACCCATGGCTGATTGTGTCAATGTATGGCAAAAACCACTACAATATTGTAAAGTAATTAGCTTCCAATTAAAATAAATTAATTTTTTAAAAAGTGTGTGTGCATGCGTGTGTGTGTGTATTCTCATTTTGGATCATTTTTCTCAGAGGGTATTTTTTAATATTTTAAAATAGATTTAGATTTATAGGAAAATTGTGAAGATAACTCAAAAATGTGATTTATCTCAAATGTGTACAAATCTTTGTTTGTGAAAGGGACCCTTGCAGGAGAGAACACTTTCCATATGGTAGGTTCTCCATCCTGGAATCTGTCACTTTCAGAGATCCATGAAATTGCCAGAAGTCTGAATAACCATCTCAAACTCTGATTCATTGCTGCACTTGAGGCTTGAATCTTCAAGCTTATCCAAATGAGTCTTTCCTGCATGTATTTTATGTGATCATATTTGTTGGAATAAATAAAACTGATAGAAAAAACATGATACACCACCAGCATTCACTGAGAAGCTGCCAAGTGTCAAACACTGTATTAGACACCTTACCCAGGTTATACATTTAACACCAACAATAAATGCTACAATAGAGATATTGGAAGGCCACTTTATTTATAAGGAAGAGAGTTCAAAGTATGTGGTTTTTAATAAGAGAGTCAGGGAATTCCTGAGTTGTGGAGCTGTAAATTATACTGCAGTTCCACTCCAAATGAAATAAAGCTTGAAGAAGGGAATGGCTGCACCCTACAATATTCTTGCCTAGAGAATTCCATGGACAGCCTGGTGAGCCACAGTCCATGGAATCAGGTCACAGTCAGTAATTTTTATTTCATAATTTGTTAAACATATGCACTATACCTTGAACATAGTGACCTATAGCAGGGGGACAAAATATTGGACTCTACTATGGATCCGATTTGTTGAAAACCTACATTTATTTGTAGCCTAAATCTTCCAATAAAGTTAACAGCACATAGATTTTTTTACCAGAGGAGACATAATTTGCACACTTTCCATGTTTTCTTATTCTCAACAAAGACTGAACTGGTCATAAATATTTTATGAAATCTTCAGACATTGTAGCAGAGATGAATTTTCATACATATTAGAACTTAACTAGAATAAAGCATTGTAATATTTGGGCTTTATGTTTGCAAAAAAGATTCAATGATGTCTCAACATTGAAATGGGTTTAAATATTCCTTGGGACAGCACATGAAATCAGTAGGATAACTAAGGACCTGTGTTAGCAAGGAACACAATATTTTGTTCCTTTCATGTCTTTAAGGCCATGTTTGAAAAGTGAAAGTATTAGTCACTTAGTCGTGTCTGACTCTTTGCAACCCCGTGGACTGTGGCTCACCAGGCTGTCCATGGAATTCTCTAGGCAAGAATATTGTAGGGTGCAGCCATTCCCTTCTTCAAGAGATCTTCCCAACCCAGGGAATGAACTTGGGTCTCCAGCATTAAAAGGCAGATAGATTCTTTACCATCTAACCCACCAGGAAAATTCAAGTCCATGCTTACTATTCCTAGATTTCATACGTGGAAAATATCCATACATTTTTCTGGATAGTTTATTTTTTAAACACTACCATTTTATTTCTAGATCTGATAGAGTGCTTGATGAACTATGGATGGAGATTCATGACATTGTACAGGAGACAGGGATCAAGACCATCCCCAAGGAAAATAAATGCAGAAAAGCAAAATGGCTGTCTGAGGAGGTCTTACAAATAGCTGTGAAAAGAAGAGACGCAAAAGCAAAGGACAAAAGGAAAGATATTCCCATTTGAATGTGGAGTTCCAGAGAAGAGTAAGGAGAGAAGAAAGCAGTCCTCAGCAATCAATGTAAAGAAATAGAGGAAAACAACAGAATGGGAAAGACTAGAGATCTCTTCAGGAAAATTAGAGATACCAAGGGAACATTTCATACAAAGATGGGTTCAGTAAAGGACAGAAATGGTATGGACCTAACAGAAGCAGAAGATATTAAGAAGTGGTGGCAAGAATACACAGAAGNGATTCATCGGGTCACAAAGAGTCGGACACGACTGAGCAACTGAACTGAACTGAACTAAACTGAACATTATGGATAGTAAAAGAGAAGGTTAGTGTTTTGGAAATGCCTCAATAGGAACTTGTCTGAATGAAGCCTAAGAACACAAATACACTTTGTGTTTGTGTGTGTGTGTGTGTGTGTGTGTCTGTTTTCTTTTCTCTTGTGGTTTATTACAAGATTTTTTTTTTTAATTGTGTCAGGTCTTAGTTAAGGCATGCAGGATCTTTAACTGTAGCATGTGAACTCTTAGATGCAGCATGTGGGGTCTAGTTCCCCAACAAGAGATTGAACCCAGGCCCGGAGAAGGCAATGGCANTCTGTTTTCTTTTCTCTTGTGGTTTATTACAAGATTTTTTTTTTTAATTGTGTCAGGTCTTAGTTAAGGCATGCAGGATCTTTAACTGTAGCATGTGAACTCTTAGATGCAGCATGTGGGGTCTAGTTCCCCAACAAGAGATTGAACCCAGGCCCGGAGAAGGCAATGGCACCCCACTCCAGTACTCTTGCCTGGAAAATCCTATGGACAGAGGAGCCTGATAGGCTGCAGTCCATGGGGTTGCTAAGTCAGACGCGACTGAGCAACTTCATTTTCACTTTTCACTTTCATGCACTAGAGAAGGAAATGGCAACCCACTCCAGTGTTCTTGCCTGGAGAATCCCAGGGACGGGGGATTCCGTCCTGGTGGGCTGCCGTCTATGAGGTCGCACAAAGTTGGACATGACTGAAGCAACTTAGCAGAAGCAGCAGCCCCTGCATTAGGAGCATAGAGTCTTTAGACACTGGACCACCAGAGAAGTCCCTGTTACAAAATGCTGAGTGTAGTTCCCTGTCCTATATAAGTGGGACCTTGTTGTTTGTCTATTTTAGGTATAGCGATTTATATTTGGTAATACCAACATTGTGTATTTTTAAATGTAAAAATTACTGATACCTGGATATGTGTGTGTGTGTGTATATATATATATATATATATATATATATAT
>SJYA01000274.1:458827-576599 GCA_006410615.1 Neotragus moschatus
TTTTTATTTCTAGGATACTATCTCCTATAGAAATTTACACACTACATACATATGTGCAAAGATATTATTTACTGTTTTTTAAAAAAAAAAAAAAAAAAGACATATTAAAATTTTAAAACTTGAAGGAAACCTAAACTTCTGTTGGTAAGTGAATGCTTATAATGATTTAACTTCTATTAATAGGAGAATATTGCTATAGAATATTCTATAGCTTTTGTGGAATATAGAGTAGGGCTATATGACAAAGCAGAATATTATAATTTGGAAAAAAACACATGTTGCCTAACAATATGTATAATGTGTCCCTTAAAAATAAAAATAATATATCATTATCTTATTTAAAATAAGTAAAGCATACTATAACACAATCTAATCAAAATATCTATGTGGGCAGAACAAAATTAAAGGATACATATCAGCTATTAAAGTGCTTACCTTAGAGGAATAAGATTGGAACAGTGGGCAAGGAGGTAGTAACTTTCACTTTTTTACTTTAGATACCTGACTCAGCAAAATCACATATATCACTGATGGTCAAATGAGCTTCCAATATACATCTTCAGTGTTTCACTTCCACTTTACTCATTAACAAAAGCAAAAACAGTTACTAATATTCATGAGGATCTATTCATTCAGTAACTGCAACCTCAGGTTGGCAACAGATGCAAGAGTTTGGTCAAAATCAGTGAGGCATTCGATTAGATTCAATTAGCTACATAGAATCTGCCATCATGAATACTATATATGCTATTATTATTTGTGAAAAGTATGCTTCACATCCCTTATAACACACACACACATTTTCCAAAGGTGATTGTTAAACATTTATCAACACACTGCTGAGTTATCGTAGCATAAGCAGTGTTCATCCAGTTCAAAACTTCATTAGTAGATACTATTCATATATCTGCTCAAAAGAACTCACACACTGAGTATGACCAAATTGGCATAGGTAGGTTCCAAACAATGAGATGGTGGCCAAAGGCAACGTTCTAAGCCCAGCATCCACTTTTCTACTTGGCTGCATGCTTTTTAGGACTAGTTGCTTAAAATCAAATTCTTTTATAAAGGCTATGAATAGGCATTCTTGCACAGGACTTAATTAAAATTTCACACACCTACAAAAAGCTGTTTTGGAAATAAGCCTTGGGAAAATGGATTGGATTTTTAAATAATCACAAATAATTATTCCATGTTAAAAGAAGTGAGCTTTATTTTTAAATTGAATTAGATTTAAACTCCAGAAAAAATATTCATCATATACACACTTTCATGCAAAAAACATCAAGGCTCTGGGGGAATTGGGGAGAGGAAATGGGTTGGGGTTTGGGATTTGGCAGTACTAATTTGAGGAAAGGAAATTGTTGAAGGCTAGATATGCACTCTGTTACAGTAAAACCTTTTGATGTCAAATTTGGGGAGATAGATAAAGCACAATAGATTTACTAAATTTTCTTTCATTATCTTGGTTGATTGAAATATGAATGAGATTCTAGGATTTTTCTTTCTGTGTGCTCCAAATGCAGAATTCTTAAAAACACACATGAAAAATGATGGAGGAAATAATGGAGACATGTACCATCAATAACAATAAAATAAAATATAATTACCTTGTTATATTTAATATGCAGCCCTGCTTTTGCATATTATTTGGTCCAGAATTGATTTGAAACCAACCAGTGATTTGCTGAATTCCTCTCATGTATAAATTCCAAAGGCTCAGTATGAGCAGCAGAGCCCAGTGAGCTTCGTTCACAAGCTGAGCCTCCAGTCCTCTTGCCTTTAGCTACTATTTAATACTAGCTGTTTTTTCTTTCCAGTCCTCCCCCTTCTCTACCTCCTCCAGGTCTCATTTTGAAAACCTACCCCGTAGATATCCTATTCAATCTTTCTGAGTTGCCTTGGCAACTCTCAAAGCTGGGATAGCTCACAGCCTCCCAGTCTAATTCCATCACATCCTTCAATTAGTTTAGTTAAGTCTTTTATGGGCAGTCAGATATTCTTTAGAACTGTAATCAGGTGTTGGCTCACTCTAAATTGTGTTTAGAGATTCTCACAAGGTGATTTCCTGTGCACATCCTCCCCGGCTCTCTTCCTGCAAGGTTCCTTTCCTTAAAACCAGAAAGCAGAACCAGACTGTTACAACCCATGTTCTTGCTTCCCTCCACTATCTTTTGACTTTACCTTGAAGATTTACCTGTTTTTGAGTCTTTTGGCTGCCATGCCCTTTGGCATTTTCTGAAGCTTGGCAGTGTTCCTTGGTTGGCAGCAATTATCAGGATTGTCAGGTTTTCAACATTTAGGTCCTCAGATGAAAATGATAATTGTTCATGTTTCCAGCCAAATATTTCATTGCATATGATGTTTGCAAAGAGCACAGAGGTAGATCATTCTTTGTTTATATTTTGAAAAGAGAAAACTCACCTCTGGCCCACCTTTCCAACCAAAAGGAGCTACCACACAAGGGACAGTGCCGCCTGCCAACAAGTCTCTCTAAATTATTTCATCAAGCCTTGCTAAGGAAGGCTGTCCAAATGCAATTACCTTACTATTCAGATTTGTAGAGAGTTGTGCTAGCTTTGAAAAAAATCAGATGAAAACAAATTTTTGTCATGAGAATTTGACAGCACTCTTGAAAATCTAGTTCTGATTATTAAGACATTTAACATAAGGCACAATGTGTTTGTGCTCAATTGTGTCCAACTCTTTGTAAACTCATGGACTATAGCCTGCCAGGCTCCTCTGTCCATGGGATTCTCCAGGCAAGAACACTGGAGTGGGTTGCCATCCCCTTCTCCAGGGAGATCTTCCTGACCCAGGGATGGAACCCACATCTCTTACGTCTCACTGCATTGGCAGTCGGGTTCTTTAACACTAGTGACACCTGGGAAGCCCATAGTAAGGCACAGACAAAACTAAAAAAAGTTGTTTACTTTATTTCATAGAATGTATGAGTTAAACATTTAATACCACATTAAGGATGGTTGTACACAAAGAAACAAAATCTTGAGCTGGCTTACTCTCTTTTATAATCAAATTGAAATTATATTTTAACAATAGTTTGTTATTATACATTTACGATGAATATAAAATCAAGGCAATAAACATGGAGTTTTTATAAAGGAATAAACCACACCTATAATGTGATGAATAGGAACATCCTCTTGAATATTAATTCAATTTGGAGTGGCTATCTTGGGAACATGCACTGTCGTTAACAGAGCTGAGATTGCCTCTGCAAATCTAATGGGAGTTGTGAATTCACATCGTATAGAAAATAAATTTGTTTCCACACTGACTTGGCCAATGGGCATTTAGGAAAACTGAAATCGCAATCTGTGGCAATGTCCCCTGCTACTGGGAACATTTTGCAGTGAAAATCTACTTTCTTTCTTGTAGCTCTTGTCTTCAAAATATGTACATTACACACTTGATCAGAGCTAAGCCAGGAGATATGATTAACAATTACCACCTGTAAATTTAGATAAAACAACAGATCTTATATCTTCCATCACTGAGGTGGTCATGCCAGAAAATTTTGCATTCTGCTTTCCAACAATTTCCTAATCATCAAAGAATCGAACACTTACTTGATTATTCAGTTGCACTCGCCCAAACAACTTGGAAAAAGCAATAGATTCAACAAAAAGCTATGATCATACAGGATTTGTTTACTTGTTTCTAAAGCCATAAGCCCATGAAAAGTTATATACTTATTTTTATTGTGCTATGTCCTGTGAGAGGTGGTCATTTATCAAAACTTCATAGAACTTAGGAAACAATTAACATTGGCATGGACCTGGAAAACCTAACAAAAAGTCTTCCTTTTTTTAAATCAGAACTTCAGTTTGAGCCAAGTACTTTAATTTATTTGTTTAATCATGGGAGGGAGATTCAAAGTTTATCATTAAAAAAAAAAGAGATGCTGAAATTTGCTTATACACTAAGCAATCTACATACAGTATCTTACAGATTATTTCAACAGGTATAATGGCTTCAAATATTGCCCTGAAGCTGTTGGCATTACTGAAGAAACTTTGGATATATTTTCAGATAAGTGGAGTTATTCCCCATTCCTCTCTTATGTATTAATAGGAACAGATTTCTATGGAGATAAAGTTTATTGTTTCTTTGTCAATCTTCCATATAAAAATATTTTCTTATGATCTAGTCTAGGTGGCTCTTGATAGTAACTACTTGTTTTTAAGACTCATTTACTGCCAAAAATTTTGTCTCTGTGCTTAACTCCAGTCACTGTTTCTTTAACTTGTTCTTATTATGTTTTCAGTAAAAGGAGAGGTTAGCAAGCTATTCTTACTCATATAGAACTCAGCATGAATATTTGCTACTTTTATTTTTAAAGGCAAGTAACACTCCCTAGTTGCTGATTTGTTTTTTCCATTGTATGTCCATGGAGGAAAATATTTAATTTTTTTAAAGTGTAAGTAAACTCTTTTATATTTACTGAAAATGCCATCCAATTTAGCTTGCTGAGAAGGACATACACAAAAGACTTTGAAGTCTTTCTGATCCTAAGAGATATAAGTCTATATCTTACAATGAGCTATTTAGTCTTTCTTGCTTATGTTCCCAAAGTAATAAAACTTCTTGCAAGTAGCAGCTTCTAACCTGAATACATGTTTTTGCTTCCTGTTATTCCAGTGAAGGCATTTATCATAATTAAATTCTAATTGGGTTTCTTTACGAAAGTGAATTAACTTTACAAAGACATCCTTAAGGGATTTTTAGGGACTCCCTAGTTGTATTAATGAGATCACTTTTCTTTTTAACATTTGATGTAAACCTGCTTTTATCTTAAATGTTCTCTGTTTCTGCATCATGGACCAAGTTGCACAGACCCCAATAGAGCCATCATCCTTGCTCACTCCTCTCTCCTTGGGCCTCATATCAAAATTCAACAGCCACGCCTGTCATCTGTACTTCTGAAACAGATCCACCATCTGATCACTTCTCATTGGCCTCACTGGTATCATCTTCGTTCCCACAAGCATCCTCTCTGCACTTTCCCATGGTCAGTTCTCCACTCCACACTCAAAGGGGTCTTTGTAAATCAGATCATGCCCTTTCCTCTGCTGTAAAACTGATCAATGTCTTCCAATGAAACTTAGAACAAACACCTCTGGGTCTTTTCTCACGTGTTTCCTTCTGCCATGACAGCTCTTTCCCCACAGCTTCTTATGGCCTGACCATACCTCACAATTCAGGTCTCTACACAGGATTTCACCTCCTCAGAGAAGGATGTTCCTAAATGTTTTCTTTACCCTCCCTCACCCTACTTAACTTTTTGCACTTATTACTATAGAAACTACCTTTTTTCTCTCTCTTTCTTTCTTGTTTGTTTCCCTTACTGGAATGAAAGGTTCATGAGCACATGAACTTTGAATATTTCACTGCTGTATTCTCCAACACCACAGGTCTCAAACAGAATCTCTTACATAGTGAGCATTCAGTAAGTATTTCTTGATTGAATAAAGGAGAACTTACTCTTTTAAAGATGGGTTCCACTTTTAAAATCCCATTCACTTGTAATGTTTCCTGTGTCTTTCTTATTTATCTCATGTCTCCTTTTTAAAAAAATTCTTCATTTGGCTGGGCCAGGTCTTAGTTGCAGCACATGGGATCTTCAATCTTGGCTGCAACATGCAGGATCTTTTGAGCTGTGGCATGTGAACTCTTAGTTGTTGCATGTGGGATCTAGCTCTCTGACCAGGTTCCATCCTGGGCCCCTTGTACTGGGAGCATGGAGTTAGCCACTGAACCACCAGGAAAATCTTCTCTTAACTCTTAGGAACAAAAAACTACCCAGGCTTTTCATAAAATATTGCTGTTAGCATTGCTAACAGAAGAGAAATGCACGTTCACAATAATCTACCTAATCTGAGGTATATTTAGATTAATTCATACTGCTCAAATAAGTCTTAATCTCTAAAGGAACGTGTTTAAAAACATCTCCTTTTGATAATGAGTTTAAGGCCAGTTCTCTTTTTGGCAGTATAAATCCAATAATTAAGTCATTTGTCATCACCAAGACTGTTAATTAGCTATCCTATTAGTAATGTGCCAATCAATTTATCAATTGATGAATGTCAGTCACAAATTCTGATGTCATTTTTTCTTTAATACAGTCATTAGGGACCATCTATAAATCCTAGAGAAAGTCTCAGACAGCCTCACATGAATAGTATATTCTCTTCTGATGGCAGAAAGAGCTGATCAAAATTCTGAGCAGATTGACCTAACTTTTCCTTTATCTGAATTGATCAGTCTGCTATTGTGAGCTCAAATGAAGTCACTTTTAATAAGCTTTCCAATACAATCATTATTGTAAACTTAATATGGAAAAAATTATTTGAAGTGACTTAAAGTTACTAAAAAGTATATGTAATCTTATTGACTTAAAACTATTGTATCAAGAATTTAAATTGTGATAATAATGATAATAAATGAAAGTCAAAATGTTTAGCTCTTGGGTAAAATTAGGAAGAAAATATACTACATTTAGTTGTTGCTCTAGTACTTTATGTTTTTCAGTCATAACTTTCATACCCTAAAAAGTTAACAACTTGATTTTTCTTTCACCAGTGCATTCTGACTTGATAAATATAAGTCAGCATTCTCCCAACTGTGTTCTGCAGAATGCTAATCTTAGAAAGTTAAAAGGTACTTTGCAAATAATAATGATGCTGATGATAAAGTTCTTATATTGGGTCTCCCAAATTACTTTAGCATTATTTTAAGGAATATCTTTTGGACATGTGTTCCAGAAAATGCTTCTGTAATTCATTATTTGCAAATCTTTGACACTTTTTTGTGACATTTTGATGGTAAGACTGGTAGAACTTTCCCATTGACAATGGTAGAATCATTCCCATGGACAATGATTTCAGCAAAACGGTGGTGATCATAACTGATTCTTTTATTTTCTGCTTGATACCTGAAATTCCAATGCATAATCATTTATTATTCGTTGGTTAAATATTATTCATTATTAAATAATAACTGAATTATTGTGGTCCCAGGTGGCTCAGTGGTAAAGAATCTGCCTGCCAATGCAGGAGACACAGAAGACATGGGTTCAATCCCTGGTTAGGGAGGATCCCCTGGAGGAGGAAATGGCAACCCACCCTAGTATTCTTGCCAGGATAATCCCATGGATAGAGGAGCCTGGCAGGGTACTGTCCTTGGGGTCACAAAGAGTGGACACAACTGAGAGTGACTGGGCACACACACACGCACGTGTGCACATGATCTCTTAGTGATAAACCCAAAGGATTCTTTCTTTTCCTTATTCCATTTAATCTCCCTAGGGCATCTGGTGCAACTGATCACCGATTCTTGAAATCTTGGTTCTTCCACCTCCTGAGACTCTTCTCTCAGCTTCTCATATGATTCCATTTTTCTCTGTTTGCTCCTTATATGTGATATCCAATTTTTGCTAGCCTTCTTTTCTCTTTCTACATTCTCTCCCTGTTTTATCTCATCCATATTTATTGCTTCAAATGCCATTACAGACTGATGGCTCACAAGGCTATATCTCTGATTGCCTACAAAATCTCTCAACTTGAATGTGTAACTTCCATAATTAAAAGCCCTCTTCACTATAGTGTCTGCGTGCATGCATGCTCAATCAGTCAGTCCTGTCCAACTCTTTGCAACCCATGGACTGTAGCTCACCAGGCTCCATTCATGGGATTTTACAGGCAAGAAAACTTCAGTGGGCTGCCATTTCCTCCTCCAGGGGATCTTCTTGCCCCAGAGGTCAACCCCACATCTGCTATACTGGCAGGTGGATTCTTTACCCCTGAGCCACCTGGGAAGCCTCAGGTGTTTTAAATTTAGATTGCAAAAAGTCAGTTCATCATTGCCCCATCCACTATGTAACAATTTTTTTGCTTCTTGCTATTAATCTTCATTCAGTGTTGAATTCATAGAAATTATCATGGTTGATAATGTGATATGATAGGCACAACATTCAGCTTGGAGACAGACTGCTAGAGTTTGAGTTGTATGGCTGTGTTAACAATTTGTATAACCCTGGGTAAATCAGTTCACAGTTCTGGCTCTCAGCTCTTTCATGTATAAAATATTAGATAATCCTACACTTTGTTGTAGTCTTTCACTGACTCTATCTCATTTCCCTTCATTCTTGGAAGATTTTAGTTCCTGGCTCAATGGCATTCTCTCCAACACTGTCCCTTTAGTGATTTAATCCATTTGTATTACCCTTCCAACATACTGATCACTAAATTCTCAGAATTCCTCTGCTCCAATGGTCATGTCCTTTATAAAACCCCAGCCACTTACTTCCATGGTTGAATTCTAGACCTTGTCATTGCAAATAAACAATACCTCTAAAATCTTAATTCCAAGCACCCATTCAAGCATATCATTCTCTCAGGGCTTTAACTGCACTGAAACCAACAATCCATGATCCAAATACTTTTCTCTGGCATCCCATCCCCCAAGAAATATCATTGACGCAGCCTGCAAATATGTAACCCATTTTTTCCACTGTAAAAAGCCCATATATTTTGGCGGAAGCATGCCTAACTTTCAAAAGGGTTGATTAGTACATTCTTTGTCTTCAAGGCAGCTCTAAGCATAATTGCAAATTATTGAATCTAAAGTTAATATTTTCACTTTGAATATGGAGTTTTCATATCAAATATGTGATAATTTGCAGGAATCATGGCATTTTCCTGCCTTAAAGCTTTGAAACAATTATATCTTTAACTAATTCGTTATTGTAATATGGGAGGTTTAGGCTAGAATGTTATAATATTAGTGTGTTAAGGATGACAGGCAGCCAGCAAGACTCCAGTATCCATAGCAACATGAATTTCTTCTTTTCATCTTTAAGTGACCAAAGGTGATTATTATTTTTCTTTTCTATTATTATAACAGAGTTTATCACAGAGGTAAAGGGCATGTACTAGCATTCAAGGGAGAAGAAGATATTTAAGGCAGAAATAAATGCAATTGCCACTGAATCCTCAGAGAATCCTTCTTCCTCTTGCAAATGAAGGGATTTATAGCTCTATTCAGAAGCAAAGGGGTTTTAAGCAAGACTTGAAATATCAACATTACTTGCTAATTAAAAACTTTCAGCTAGGTTGGAAAGGAAAACAACTATGAGCTACAATTTTTTTAGCTCATTTTAACTTTTTTTTTTTTAATATTACTTTTGGTTATGCTGGGTCTCTGTTGCTGTGTGGGCTTTTCTCTCGTTGTGGCGAGCAGGGTCTACTCTCTAGTTGCAATGCACGGGTTTCACATTGCAGTGGTGTCTCTTGCTGCTGAGCATGGACTCTGGGGCCCATGGGCTTCAGTAGTTGCAGCTCCCAGGCTCTAGAGCACAGGATCAATAGTTGTGGTACATGGGCTTAGTTGCTCTGTGGATCAAGGCTCAAACCTGTGTCTCCTGCATTGGCAAGAGGATTCTTTACCACTGAGCCACCAGTTCAGTTCAGTTCAGTTCAGTCGCTCAGTCGTGTCCGACTCTTTGCGACCCCATGAATCGCAGCACGCCAGGCCTCCCTGTCCATCACCAACTCCCGGAGTTCACTCAGACTCACGTCCATCGAGTCCGTGATACGATCCAGCCTTCTCATCCTCGGTCGTCCCCTTCTCCTCCTGCCCCCAGTCCCTCCCAGCATCAGAGTCTTTTCCAATGAGTCAACTTTTCACATGAGGTGGCCAAAGTACTGGAGCTTCAGCTTTAGCATCATTCCTTCCAAAGAAACCCTGATATGCAATTTGAATCATTAAAGTAGTGCCATAAAATCTTAGGGAAGGAGAAGGAGTACCCAAGAGATGCATGGAAACCTTGAGATGTTTGGCCTCACTGAAATATAAGAGAAGTTCCTTGGGTGGCAGAGTTTATAAGACAGAAAGAGATAAAGACAGAGGTAGAGACAGACCTAAAGACAATACAGCAAAAGTTGATATGATAATGATGGATTTTTTCGAAGGAAACGGTTATATTATTTTCACTATTTTAACATACAGTTGAAATAATTCATAATTAAATAACCTGAAGGTTAAAGAGAGAAATCATGAAATCAACCAAGGAGATGATAAATTGTAGCATTAAGGACTTGAAAATGAAGTTTTGCCTAAAACTGTTTCTGCTGTATGTGACTTGGTCAGTTCAGTTCAGTCTCTCAGTCGCGTCTGACTCTTTGTGACCCCATGAACTGCAGCACGCCAGGCCTCCCTGTCCATCGCCAACTCCCAGAGTCTACCCAAACCCATGTCCGTTGAGTCGATGATGTCATCCAACCATCTCATCCTCTGTCGTCCCCTTCTCTTCCTGCCCTCAATCTTTCCTAGCATCATGGTCTTTTCCAATGAATCATCTCTTTGCATCAGGTGGCCAGAGTATTGGAGTTTCAGCTTCAGCATCAGTCCTTCCAATGAACACACAGAACTGATCTCCTTTAGGACGGACTGGTTGGATCTCCTTGCAGTCTAGACTGGTCATATTTTTTTTCTTTCAAGGAGCAAGCATCTTTTAATTTCATGGCTTCAGTCACCATTTTCAGTGATTTTAGAGCAAAAAAAAAAAAAAAAAAAAAAACTCTCACTATTTCTGTTGTTTCTGCATCCATTTGCCATGGAGTGATGGGACCAGATGCCATGATGTTAGTTTTTTAAATGTTGAGTTTAAGGCCAGCTTTTTCACCCTCCTCTTTCACTTTCATCAAGAGGCTCTTCAGTTCCTCTTCAATTTTTGCCATAAGGGTGGTGTCATCTGTGTATCTGAATTTATTGATATTTCTCTCGGTAATCTTGATTCCAGCTTGTGCTTCCTCCAGCCTAGCATTTCTCATGATGTACTCTGCATAGAAGTTAAATAAGCAGGGTGACAATATATAGCCTTGATGTGCTCCTTTCCCGATTTGGAACCAGTCTGTTGTTCCATGTCCAGTTCTAACTGTTGCTTCTTGACCTGAATACAGATTTCTCACAAGTCAGGTAAGGTGATCTGATATTCTCATCTCTTGAAGATTTTTCCACGGTTTGTGACTATTTGTGATTCACACAGTCTAAGGCTTTGGCGTAATCAATAAAGCAGAAGTAGATGTTTTTCTGAAACTCCCTTGCTTTTTTTGATGACCCAATGGATGTTGGCAATTTGAGCTCTGGTTGCTCTGCCTTTTCTAAATCCAGCTTGAACATTTGGAAGTTCATGGTTCATGTATATTGAAGCTTGGCTTGAACAATTTTGATTATTGCTTTGCTAGTGTGTGAGATGAGTGCAGTTGTCTGGTAGTTTGAGCATGCTTTGGCATTGAGTTTTTTTGGGACTGAAATGAAAACTGAACTTTTCCAGTCCTATGGTCTCTGCTGAGTTTTCCAAATTTGCTGACATATTGAGTGGAGCACTCTCAAAGCATCATCTTTTAGGATTTGAAGTAACTCAGCTGGAATTTCATCACCACCACTAGCTTTGTTTGCAGTGATGCTTCCTAAGGTCCACTTAACTTTGCATTCCAGGATGTCTGGCTCTAGGTGAGTGATCACACCATCGTGGTTATCTAGGTCATGAAGATCTTTTTTGCACAGTTCTTCTGTGTATTCTTGCCGCCTCTTCTTAATATCTTCTGCTTCTGTTAGGTCCATGCTATTTCTGTCCTTTATTGTGCCCATCTTTGCATGAAATGTTCCCTTGGTGTCTTTCGTTTTCTTGAAGAGATCTCTCATTTTTCCCATTCTATTGTTTTCTTCTATTTCTTTACACTGATGACTGAGGAAGGCCTTTTTATTTCTCTTTGCTATTCTTTGGAACTCTACATTTCCTTTTCTCCTTTGCCTTTAGCTTCTCTCCTTTTCTCAGCTATTTGTAAGGATTCCTCAGACAACCATTTTACCTTTTTGCATTTCCTTTTCTTGGGGATGATCTTGATCATTGCCTCCTGTATAATGTCATGAACCTCTGTCCATAGTTCTTCAGACACTCTGTCTATCAGATATAATCCCTTGAATCTATTTGTCACTTCCACTGTGTAATCTATTTGTCACTTCCACTGTATAATATTGCAAAATTCAGACTTAAATTGAAGAAAGTAGGGAAACCACTAGACCATTCAGGTATGACCTAAATCACATCTCTTACAATTATACAGTAAAATCCAGTAGTCAATTTTTATTTCTCATCCATGGTAAGACTCACCAAACTTGTAGTTTCCATTTCTCCTTCCATTCTGCCACATTAACAATAGTAGCAACAGCAACATATCAGGCCAAGTCTGTCGTCAATGCATTGCATTTAACCTCACATCAAACTTACAAAGTGGATTCTATTAGTATCCTCTCTTAACAGATAATGAAGCTGAGTTATTGAGAGGCAAGAAATTTGCTGAGGTTCATAGCTGGCCACAGATTTTGTGCTCTTAAACATTATTCTATACTGCCTCTTGATCATGTTTCTAAAAAGTTAAGCAGTTTTTATAACCATACACTATAATTTATAAATAGTTCTTATACTTCATTCAGCTAGATATTAGGAACTTTAGCAAACCCAGGAAGAGAGAATTAAATAAGCAATAACATAAGACATGGTGCTCATACATAAGAGTTATAGGAGTGGTCAGTAATAGCAAGAACAGCTAAGGCAGTGTAAGGAGAATTTGATTCCTTGCCAAAGACAGAATTTACCCAAATTACTAGAAAAGGCAAACAGTCTATTGTTCCATGCTGGAGGAAATGAGCTCTGAAAGAGTAAAGCAAGAGAAAAGGTGACCAGAGGGTGATTATGCATTATGATAGGTCCAAGATACAAAAATCACAGTGTAAAAGCCAGCCAAGAGCATACCACTTTGCCAGGGTCCTTGCTAGAAGATGTGGCTTATTGTATTGTCCACTTTTATTGTAGTGGACACAGAGAGGCATTGCTCAGAATCCTCTGGAAGGACTTGCTGCCCAATTCTGTGAGGTCAGCAAGGCTCCAGCAATCACCTCCTCCTGGCCTGTCCAGCTGCAAAGGATGACACCCAAAGTCACCTGCTTCCCAGGGCAACCCACATATTAACCTCAAGATGAATAAGGAAGTTCAGATAATTATTTCAAGATTAAATATAAGGATAATTTTTATTTTATATTAAAAATACATAGACTCAGGTAACTTCCTTCAATTTATGGATTTTGATTTAGACAATTTGTTTGGATAAGACTACATTAGGTAATGTTCATCCCAAAGTATCTAAACAGCAAATGTATGTGAAATACCTAAGAGACTGATATCTTCCAATGACTATTTTGACATTTTTGTTGAAATCAGTTCTTGATGTTGAGATTTTTCTGTTTCTGTGTTTGCAAAATTGGAGTGTTTTGTGAACATCCACACACAGTTTACCTGAGCATAAATCTCCAAGGCCCTTATTGACAAAAACTCATATTTATTACTCCTATCTTATCTTCTATCATTGTTTGGAGGTGGTGGAAGTAAAGGCCTCCTGCTTCCTTTATGACTCATTTTTAGTTGTTTTTTGTTGTTGTTCAGCCACTGAGTCGTGTCCTACTCTTTGCGACCCTTTCAGTGCATGCATGCTAAGTCACTCAGTCATGTCCAACTCTTTATGACCCCATGGGCTATAGCCCGCCAAGCTTCTCTGTCCATGGGATTCTTCAGGCAAGATACTGGAAATGGGCTGCCATTTCCTCCTCTAACAGATCTTCCCAACCCAGGGACTGAAACTGAGTCTCCTGCGACTCCTACATTGAAGGCACATTCTTTACACTCTAGTATTCTTGCCTGGAGAATCCCATGGACAGAGGAACCTGGCAGGCTACAGTCCTTGGGTTAAACAGAGTCGGACACGACTAAAATGACATAGCGTGCACACTTCTTCATACGTCTGTTAGCTCACAATATATCCATGTATCAAATCATCCTGTTGCATATCTTAAACTTAGCACAATGTTATAGCCTTATCACAATAAAGCTGGAAAATAAAATAAATCTTTTATTTTTTAAACTGTTAGAGGACAAACTTCAGCCAACCAAGAGGTATCTGGAAACACCACGGCAAACTGACTGACAATGAGTATTAATTCTTTTTATCAGTAGAAACTAAAACCAAAAAAGTGAGGATTACGGTTGAATACAGGAATGATAAAAAGTATCAATAGCTGGAAGTAAGAAAGGGAAAGGGGAGCCAGGGTAAAAGTATACTGCTTCCCCCACCTGCAAATATCATTTTAAGATGATTAACTGATACCATATGCATTTATTACCACTTCACATATAATGTCCAAATGTACCTTAAAAAATACTTTTATATCTTCTTCAATAAAATGGCTAATTAAAATAAGTAAATAATTAAAATAAGTCCATAACTGAACTTAATTTACATTCAAATTCAAGTAACAATTATCAGAATTCCATCATTTAGAGATTTTCACATGTAATAGTCACCAGATTCCTCTGAAATTAGTAGTATTATGCCTATTATTTAAATTGGGAAATTGATACTTAGACAAGTAAGTTCACTTACTTAATAAGGATGTTAATTTTATCTGTCTTAAATATTGTTGGTTGTTTGTCTTTAAATATATGTGTCTCTTTTTAAATAAAAAATTATACATTTTAATCACATCTATTGATCCTTTCCTAATTTCCTTTAATTCTTGCCAACCAGTGAAATTCTTCACCAGCTAGATAGTTAACATTTTCTTCACTTTCCTCTTTTAATTATTTTTTTTTAATTTTTATTTTTACTTTATTTTACTTTACAAAACTGTATTGGTTTTGCCATACATTGACATGAATCCGCCACGGGTGTACATGAGTTCCCAATCTTGAACCCCCTCCCACCTCCCGCCCTATATCATCTCTCTGGATCATCCCCGTGCACCAGCCCCAAGCATCCTGTATCCTATACCGAACATAGACTGGCGATTCATTGCTTTCTTTTAATGATTTTAAGCCATAGACTTTAGATTATCTTTGATCCCAAATGATTTAGCTAAATGTCTTTAATACTTATGTTAATAAAATTTAATATCTCATGAAAAATCAATGATTAAATTTTTTTAGACTTAGTCAAAATTGACTACGTCTATAGCTCAAAACAAAAAATGCCTAAGAAGTGGTTAAGTATAGAACTACATTTCAAAATGATTCTAGGTCTCAGTTTTGGTTTTATTTTTCTAATCAACTAAACAATGTCTTGGAGAAGGCAATGGCACCCCACTCCAGCACTCTTGCCTGGAAAATCCCATGGACGGAGGAGCCTGGTAGGGTGCAGTCTATGGGATTGCGAAGAGTCGGACACGACTGAACGACTTCACTTTCACTTTTCACTTTCATGCATTGGAGAAGGAAATGGCAACCCACTCCAGTGTTCTTGCCCGGAGAATCCCAGAATTGGGGGAGCCTTGCAGGCTGCTGTCTATGGGGTCACACAGAGTTGGACACTACTGAAGTGACTTAGCAGCAAACAATGTCCTCCAAAAGTACAAGAGATATGAAATACTAGAAAAAGAAAGAAGTTAGCTTGGTTTTATATTACTAATCTTTAATTCTTGCATACAAGAGATGAAAAGGGGGCTTAATTCTGTAAAAATTCTAGTAGATGTCCAGTGTTATTTATTCCACTGGTTGGAGAACTATCTTGATAGAAATCATTCAGTTTAAGGCTGATCTTCTCAGGGTATAGCTCGACAGTATACATAGGGTATAGTTCAGAGTATAACTAGTGGCTATAGCTCAGACAATAAAGAATGTGCCAGCAATGTGGGAGACCTGGGTTCATCCCTGAATCAAGAAGATCCCCTGGAGTGGCTACCCACCCCAGTATTCTGGCCTGGAGAATTCCATGGACAGACGAGCCTGACCAGCTACAGTCTATGCGGTCACAAAAAGTAGGACAGGATTGAGTGACTTTCACTTCCACTTTCCTCAGGGTAACCTATATCATGCTGTTATATCATTCTGTGAGCTTAATGCAGTTAAAACTTGAGTTCAATTTCAGAATATGCCAAGGAACTTTATAGAGAGGACAACTCTCCTATTTTCAGACTAAGCCGCCAAGTCAATCACTTCATAAACCAACAAATGAAACTGAGTGACCATCACTGTTGCTGTAGAGGGAATCTATTTAACAGAAAAAAATGAGGTAGATAATAATGATTAGAATATTGTTTCTATGGGAAAAGCCTTGGTGTGATTCCAACTTTGTTATATTAATGAAACCCCTTAGAAAAGCTAATAAGATGACAAGATAGCTTGCCAGTTCTACCATGACTCCCGCTCATATCACTTCTCTGGGATATATTTAAAATATGGTGAACTTATCAGTAAAATATTAGTGTTTTATTTCCCCAAAATCCTACATTAAATTAGAATTAGAAAATCATGGATATTAAATGATTTTTCTAAGCCCATGAGCAAAAATGCTTTTAGTATTTATATCAAATCATTTATCCAGCAACCATGTCATAATTACCAGCACTTTAGAAATAAGAGATCAATGTGTATGTGTTCCAAAAGAATCATATTTATAAATGCATGTTATATTAACAACCCCCCAAAATCCCAACTTAAATAGGGTTTCAGAGTACTTGAGAATCCAAAACTGACAATATTTGTCTATGAGTTCTATTGCACAAAATTATTTATTTATTAAATATTTTTTGAGCACTCACTATGTACCAGACCATTGGAACACAATGAATTAAAAATTCCTCCTGTTGATCCTTGTGAGTGATTGTTCTGTATCTTGAATATGATGGTGAGCACACAAGTCTGCACACATGACACAATTACAGGGAGCTAGATACACACACAAATGAATTCATGAAACATTAGTGAAATCTAAATAAGGTAGACCAATTAAATCAATGTCAGCTAAGAGTTGAACATGACTGAGCATCTTCCCTTTCACTTTTCACTTTCATGCATTGGAGAAGAAAATGGCAACCCACTCCAGTGTTCTTGCCTGGAGGATCCCAGGAATGGGGGAGCCTGGTGGGCTGCCATCTATGGGGTTGGACACAACTGAAGTGACTTAGCAGCAGCAGCAGCAGCAGCAGTTTGATAATCTTTTGTAAGACATTGAGGAAGGGGGGTCATGGTATACAAAATCTCCTTAATTATCTTTTACTACTCTGAATCTTTAATCATCTAGAAATAAATTTTAAAAATAAAGTTTAAATAAGAAGCAAGTTTTAAAAATCCTTATCTTCAGAGCTTAAATTCTAGTGTCTGTGGACACAAAAAATAACAAACATTGTAAATAAATAAATTATAAAGTAGGCAAGAGCATTATTAAGTATAGACAAATAGGATGGGGAAGGGGAGCTAGGAGTATCCGAGATCTATGAGGAAGATGTTATTTGAGCAAAGATTTAGGATGCTGGAAATGCTATATGAAAAGCATTCAGTGGAGGAAGCAGCCTGACAAAGCCTCTAAGGTCGGAATGAGCTTGAGCATTAAAGGAGAGACAAGGGTCCAGCTGGCTGGAGCTGGGGGAGCAGACGGAGAGCAGTAGGTGATGAAGTCAGAGATTATGAAACACCAAAACACAGAGGACCTCAAGGCCATTGTAAAGACTTTGGCTTTTTCTCGGAGTTGGAGTTGGGTCTTTAAATAGAGTGTAAAGGATCAGTCTGGCTCAGTGATAAAAAATCTGCTTGCAGTGCAGGAGACCCAGGTTGGATCCTTGGGTCAGGAGGGTCACCTGGAGAAGAGAATGGCAACCCATTCCAGTATTCTTGCCTGGAGAATTCCATGGACAGAGGAGCCTGGTGGGCTTCAGTCCATGAGCTTGCAAAGAACTGGACATGATGGAGTGACTAACACTTCACTTCCAGGGTAGTGTTTGAGCAAAGCGTAAAGGATCATGCTGGCTCTCATGTTAAAAACAGAGTGTAGGTGAGGAAGAGTGAAAGCAGAGAGACCTGTCAGGAGGCTAACGCAGGTACCCAAAAGAGACAAAAGAATAGCTTGGATAGGAAACAATGAGAACTATGACAAAACCTAGCAGTTTACCACTTCTGTACACTAACTTGTACATCAGTGCTTAATATGACAATTACAGTTTCCACAAACTCATCATGCATTTCCAAGGAGAATTCTATATAAGCAGATTATTCAGTGCCTATCTGCCTAATGAGAAACCAGAAAAAATCCTATTTGCAAATGTTAAGTCTTTTCTTTATGAAACACCAAAGCACTTAGAAAGAAGTCTTGCTATTTCAGATTCAGAAACCTTGTGCTATCCTCCTAAACCTGTTCTGACTGGAACACAAAGTAGGCTTGTTGGCTACATCTCCTTTGCTTGCTTGCCTGATTGAAGCATGCTAGGTTGGGACCACTGGCTGGTAACTCTGGCTCCCTCTACTGACTCAATCAGTAGAGGGCCAACAAGAGGGCCAACAAGAAACCAGGTTCATCAGTCTCATATAATTAGAAAGAAAAATTGAAAGAAGAAAATTTTTCTGTATGTTATCCAAGTGTGGTGTCATCCAAGATAGAGATGTTAAGCTTTTGAAAAACACAGATGCCTGCACTGTCTATTGTTTAGAAACTGAACATTCTTTTAAGTTGAATACAGTGGATACTGAGTTGATTCTGTATTATCCAGTCTATTGTTTCTCTACCTCTGGCATTCCATTCTGAGTATATTACAGGTACTTTAGCAACTGTTTATATGGCTCATAAACAATGCCTCTTTAAAATCATTAAAATATCTGTATTGCTTGCTAAAATAATGAATGAAATTTTGAAACAATTCAATCTCTTCAGTATTCAAAAACAGATGTTCTTATGAAAATGTAGTTTGCCCTAAAGTTCTGCCGGCCAGGTGGGAAATTTTAGTACAATTAAATGTGAGTAAAGCTGAAGTAGAAGAAAAAATGCACTATGTGGTAGAATGAAAACCCAACATTTTACTTAAAGAACTCTTGAAAATAATAGAAAAAAGCTACATATTCGTATAGTGAAGATGGCTTCTATTTTCTTTGTAGCAACAAAGATATTAACAAGGACAGTGTTTACTCATGTGATCCTGGGTATGAAAAGAAAGTATTCTCCACACTGTTAATTCTATTGATATGAAAACCTCCATACTTTAACATCTCTAAACCTCAGGCTTCTGTTTTCCTGTTCCCAGATATCACAGCAGGGGGAGTTGCCTCCTACATGAAAGTTTTCTTCAGTCAAAAGGTGTTTCATATGATAGAAAGTTTCTTTAGGCTTTTCTAGATGTCACTGGAGAAGGAAATGGCAACCCACTCCAGTGTTCTTGCCTGGAGAATCCCAGGGATGGCAGAGCCTGGTGGGCTGCCATCTATGGGGTCGCAGAGAGTCAGACACGACTGAAGCAACTTAGTGAAGTGAAGTGAAGTCGCTCAGTCATGTCTGACTTTTTGCGACCTGTGGACTGTAGCCCACCAAGCTCCTTCGTCCATGGGATCCTCCAGGCAAGAATACTGGAGTGGGTTGCCATTTCCTTCTCCAGGGGCTCTTCCTGACCCAGGGATAGAACCCAGGTCTCCCACATTGCAGGCAGACGCTTTAACCTCTGCACCACCAGGGAAGCCCACTTAGCAGATGTCATATCCCTAAGAAGTGAAACTAAATGAAGATTTTTAAATTCTCCATAACTTCTTACCCCGCTAACAAATTCATCTATAGAAGGAGATCACAGATCTGACTTGAAAAAATATGCTAAGGCGAAAAAAACCACTTATAACTCAGATGCAGATTCCACAAACAGTGGTTTTACAAGTTAATAAGTAACTTAAGTATGCATCGTTTGTTTATTTACACATTAATTTTGTAAATTAGTTTAAAAAACCATCATACTGCATCACATTAAGGGTGATATAGGGGAGGCTTTAAATTTGAAGCAATAAAATATTGCATCCATTGGACACATTCATTATATTGTCAAATATTGATAGTAGACCTTAAAAACCTTTTTAAACATTGTGGAAATAATGTTTTATTTTAAATGAAAAATTGTTACACAAAGGGTTTATCCAGCACCTGATATTTATAACATAATTAAGCCATTCTTTTAAACTTTTAAATAATCAAAGAGAGAAGGAAATAATCTCATTTGCTACTTTCTATTAATTGTATTTCTCCTCAGAGTAGGAAATATGCCTTACTGTGTCTACATCTGAATAAATCTTTTACAGCTACGTACCTCCAACTCTGTCATTTAACTCCATTGCAAAGAAAAAATGCTTTGATCTCTATAGTTGAGAATTTATTTCCTTTTCTTTTTTGCTGATCTCCAAGCAAGTTAACGGGTGATGACAAACTGCTTCCAATACTTTGCCCACCACCAATTTTATTCAAACAAAACGAAGTCATTGCACTTCCTGTTGCTAGCCACCCTTCTGCGGAGTCATCATCACATGACATTTTTCTGTAAAACCTGAAGTGAATTCAGTTTGCAGGATTTAACTCCGAAGCAGTTGGTTTCACTAGTGCTTTCACTAAATTAGCTCCCTCTAATCTCTTGACACTCCCGCTCTTTTACGTTATTAACATCTTTGCTGCTCTCTCACCTTGCCACCTCCTGGAGAAGGAAATGGCAACGCACTCCAGTATTCTTGTCTGGAGAATCCCATGGACAGAGAAGTCTGGTGGGATATAGTCCATGGCATCACAAAGAGTTAGACACGACTGATGCGACTTAGCACACAAGTACCTTGCAACATATAGGTTCCTCAATTCAGAAGCCTTTGGCCACACACTCCCCCTTCTCTCTACTTTTCATATCATTTACTTGGACATCCCCTGCTGCCTACAATGACTTCCCAAATGTTATCTTCATACTCTGTAGATGAAACCTTTTTTTCCTTCAGTTTCCTAATAAATCAGATTCATATGCCTTACATAAAATCTTCTATCTCCCAAATCACTACTCCTTCCTCTCACTCTGCTTCCTAATTCACTTCTCTCAACCATGGAGACAGGAAGTCAGGAACCCAAGAGATGACAGTCTGAAACTGACTCAGGCAAGAGTGCAAAACTGATCAAGGGCTTATCAGGGAGACCTGCTCTCCTCCCAGGTTCTCCACACACTGTTCTCAAATTGTACCAGAAACCAAAGAAAAGCATGAGATCAATAGCTGATGTGGTGAAATTATACTGACTGACATAAATATGTGTTAAATAACCCGCTCTACTAATGGAGAAGCAACTAGCGTTGGTGGTACTAACTCTGCCTTTAAATCTTAAGCTGCTCCTTATTGTTACTTTTTGGAACTATATTATTGACCATGAAAGTCCTTACTTTTCTATCTTTGTCACTTACTCTGAGTATATTATAGGCACTTTAATACTGCATTAAACATATAGGTGCTGTTACAAGAGAGGTAATATTCCATCTGTCAGTATAAGCTAGGAAAGAACCATTGTTGACTTTATACCTTCTGAATTCCCCAACACAGTATTCTGAACAAAGTAGACTTATGTTGAATGATAGTGTGGTACCTATATGCCAATTCATGTGATTTTTGTTCTCTAATCCATCAGTCCATGTTTTCATGTGATTATCATTAAATCATTATTTTATATATAACCTTTTCAATCCAAAGCAACACACACACTTTTCTTGATAACTTTTAATCTTATATCAAGGACTTCCACAATCAATTCCTTGTTGATTTCTCTGATCTCCTCTCTATCATTTCAGTTTAGTTCAGTCACTCAGTCATGTCCATCTCTTTGCGACATCATGAATCGCAGCACGCCAGGCCTCCCTGTCCATCACCATCTCCTGGAGTTCACTCAGACTCATGTTCATCGAGTCCGTGATGCCATCCAGCCATCTCATCCTCCGTCGTCCCCTTCTCCTCCTGCCCCCAATCCTTCCCAGCATCAGAGTCTTTTCCAATGAGTCAACTCTTCGCATGAGGTGGCCAAAGTACTGGAGTTTTAGTTTTAGCATCATTATATCTCTGTATAAATCATCAGTTCCAGCAGCAAGCACGAGAAAATGGCTTTCCGCCTTTGCCAAATCCTAGGTTTTGGAATTCTAGGACTTCTTAATAAACATCAAAGCTAGCATAGACTAGATAATGTAGACAAAATACTCCCAAGTTTTTTTCACCCAACAGTGATACCAGCCAAAGTCAGCAGCAAAAGAAGCAGGTAAGGAGTGCCTGGAAATTCTCTTCTTTGCCCCAGTCATATTTACTGTATTTGCATTTAATGAAATTGCCAGAAGGCAGAGATAATATTGGCAGGGCAAAAAGGAGAATGTGCAAAAAGTTTTGACAAGTTTTAACTAGATCTGGTCAAAAGTCCACTGTCTCATAAGTTACACTTACTCTTATAGTTAAAAGAATGCAAACCAGACTAGAGTTCTGTGTGTTTACTCTGTTGTTTTGTCTCTCTCTCCTCACAAAGTTTAGCTGACCTCTAGACAATTTTTTTCTAAATTTATTAATTTCTCTTTAGCTATCTAAACAGGACATCTTTCACCTTACCTTATACAACAGATTCAAACTATGATAAAAATTTCCCACTCAACACATGTATTAGCTTGAGTTCTCCATAAAGATGGAATCATTAGATATAATAGAAACAATATTATATATATTTATGTATAAACTAGCTCTAATTTATATAACATATAAAAATATATATATTACATATACACAATTTGTATTTGTATAAAGAGAGAAAGAAATGTATTTTAGTATTATAAGGAACTGTTCACAAAATGATTATGGATGCTGGAAAGTCTCAACATCTGCAGTTGGCAAGAAGGAGAGCTGATGGCATACTTATGGTGCAAGACCAAAGGATGAGGACCAGGAGAGGCAGTGGTATGATTTCCAGAAGATAGACATCTCAGATCAAAGATGAGCAGAGAAAGCAATTTCTTCCCTTATCAGCCTTTGTTCTATTCAGGTTTTCAGAGAATTGAATGAAGCCCACCCACAATGGGGAGGACAGTATGCTTTACTCAGTAGGCCATTTCATACATTAATAACATCCAGAAGCACTCTCACAGACAGGCCCAGAATAATGTCTAACCAGATATCTCTACATCCTGTGACCCAGTCAACTTGACACACAAAATTAGCCATCAGAACACATGACATGTGCTTTCCTCCCTGTACATCTGCTCAAATTCACATCCACATGAAATGGTGTTCCCTATTTTTTCTACTTATTTCAGGATCATACTTCCTTCAAGGTGAAACCTATGACTCCAGAGTTCATGAAAGTTTTCTCAACCACATTCAACCCTGATCATTGTTTTTTCTGTTGAACTCTTGCAGCATTGATGTGTAGACACATAGAAAACATATGTCAAAAAGGAAGAACCTACAATATAAGATGATATACACTAAATCCTGAGTATGCATATTAGCTTAAATAATTACTAAGTGCATATTCTTCACACTGAACAATCCTGAGGACTGATCAGCAGTTCCAGGGGCTCTCACACTGTCAGGACTCACACTGTTCAGATTTCTTCTTCACCTCTCTCTGCAAGTAGGTTACGTTCCCTCAGACAGGCTTTTCTGAGAAGATCTGGCTTCCAAAAGCTCCTGAAGCTTCCAAAAGTTTCCATTACTCACTTGTGTCCAAGGAGGAAACAAACTCTCAAAACCCCAGCTATTGACACTTCATAGAAGGATTTTTCCTGGCTGACTGAGTCACAGGTCTTACTCTAGACTAGCACTGCGTTTGCGTTCGGAGACCTGCCCCCAAACTCACTGTAGCCAAGGACTTCATTAGGATGAGACTCTCATTACAAATACATGGGGGTAGAAAGTAGGGAGAGGGAGGAGTCATGCTATTCCCAAAAGAAGAGACAAAACAGTTAATGATAATGATCACTAAATTGCAATAATTATTTAGCCTATTAATTTCAAAATGTTCTCAAGTGGTCAATTTACTTGTTCCTTTGCCAGTATTCAAAAATTATTTTTTTCTTCTCCATTAAGCAACCACAATCCAAGTGTTTATTTGATTAAGAGCAATTCTGCCTTTGAGAACCATTATAATCTCAATTTGCATTGTTTCTCAGTGTTTCAACAATCAGTGCTGGATTTGTAATGTGAATCAGATCTTCCTATATCCATTCATAGTACAGATCCATACATAATAGAAATTTGTCACTGAAAATAGAAATGGTGAAAATAAAGTCCTTCAGGAATGAATTTTATTAATAAGTGGAAAGACAAATAATAAGCAGCAAGAAAGATTACAGATTATTAAAAATCAAATTACTTTGCTTTATAAAGTCATATATCCCACAGGTACTTAAGAGCATGACTTTAGTCAAAGCTTGAAGGTAGAGAACTTTATCTTGGACAAGGAACCTTCTCTCAAAGATGTACTTTTTCTGTCAAGAGGGAAAGGTGTTTATTTGATTCCATCTTCTGACGCTGGTAATACTACTAGCCTCGCACCACAAGCTGTGCCATCAGGCAAGTGTGCACATGAAGCTGAAAAAAAAAAAGTTGAACATAGCAGCCTAGTCAGATTAGAAATGTGAGACACATTCTCATTTTTACCTTTCTTCTTTACCTAAGGACCTGAAAGCTTGAGCATGTAAAATATGGGTATCTTTGCAGGAGAGCAATAATGGAAGGATTCACAGAAAAACAGTTTGATTAGGTAAAATGATGAGAGATTGACTCAGACCCTCTGGTATTTCACTTCTCTGAGCTGTTGTTCCTCTCGTGTGAAATAAGGATGAAGCTAATAATAACCAACTTACAGGACTATTATAAACTATTTTAAAAGCTTTTTAAGTTGCAAAGTGCAAAACTCTCCGAGAGTAATGGATTGAATGCATATTGATAGATAAATCTTCTCCCCATCAGACTTCAGAAATACAGGGTGCAATTTTTTCCCATTAATAAATGATAAGGGTATTCTGAGCAAATTAATACTGTTAATGAGACCCTAGGAGACTTGTTTATAATCTATTTAAAGAAATAAATTCATCATTTTTTGAATGATAAATTAACTATTTCAAATGACTCATTCCTTTATGATAGCTGGTCCAATCAGGCTCTACCATCCTAAGTGAAAAATTAACTGTGATAGCAAATTCTAGTTACTGAATATAATTGCAAGTGCTAAAAGTAAATTTCAAATATATATATAACGATATAATTATTGTGGTCATGTTTTTTAAAAGTCTATATCTTATACATAAAGCGTTAGTTGCTCAGTCATGTCTGACTCTTTGTGATCCCATGGATTGTCGCTCACCAAGCTCCTCTGTCCAGGTAATTCTCCAGGCAACAATACTAGAGTGGGTTGCCATTTCTTTCTCCTGGGGATCTTCCCAAGCAAATGATCAAACCCAGCTCTCCTGTATTGCAGGCATATTCTTTCTGTCTGAGCCACCAGGAAAGCTATAAAGAAATATTTATAATAAACAATATACAGTCTAGGTTTCCCATAGAAATATGAGGGGGGTATGAATGAGGGAGAGTATGAATGAAAGAAGCTTGACCATGAGTGATAATCACTGATGTATAGGGATTCATTCTCTGCACATTTAGATGTTTTTAAATGTCTATACATCTTTAAAATGTAACTAACATTCAAGAATCACATTTCCTCAAATTTGAAGTGGCTAAGTATATATGTGTATGTATTATTTTATGTTATATGAATGATTTTAGCAAATTTTTATAGGTACCACTTTCTCAGGAAATTGACATCACAGATAAGCTGAAATACCTGCCAATAATCTTACTGTGAATTATAAATACACACACACTCACACACACACATGTATTTTCTTAAAGAAAGGAGAGAAAGAATAGAAATCATTAAACAAGAAGCCTTTATGACATTCCAGGCCTTAGTTCCCCCAGCATTTTGTAATTCAATGGAATATATTTACTTTGGCTTCAAGAAAGACTTCTGCAAGGGTAGCTAACTCCTTTCTCTAAGCTGGCCTTCCAAACACTACACACTGTGTATAAGAGGATAAGTAGAAAGGTGTGTCCTTTCCAGTCCAGTAGAACTGCCACCCATCCTCTCTGCCACCTGGGACCTTTCTCCTTCTTCTTTTGATATTTATTTTTATTTGTCTGTGCTGGATCTTCGTTGCAGCACACAGGATCTTCACTCTTTGTTGAGGCATGCAGGGTCTTTAGTTGTAGCAAGAGAGCTCTTAGCTGTAGCATTTGGGATCTAGTTCCCAGATCAGGGATCGAACCCAGGCTCCCTGCATTGGGAGCCTGCACACACATTTCTTCTTACTTTCTATATGTTTTCCTCTCCTTCAGTCTACTTCAACATACAAAAAGATTCTGGACTGCAGCTCTGTCATGTGTGATGTTCCTACTTTTGAGACAATTTCATACAGCAAATGGGTGGAACACCCACGGCAGTTGAGGCACTGAGTCAAATGCGGAGGTAACAATGAAACACAAGATGGGCAGATGCCATCTCTACCCTCAAAGAGTGCCTTCCCTCAGGAAAGGTCAATTTAAAAGTACTGTTTTAAGAAGGTAACATGCAGGGAGCTATGGCAAACTCGAAGCCCTGGCCCGTGTTGGACTACCAGGATTCAGTTGGGCCCAAATTATCCCATGACAAACCTCCTGATTTTGTACACTTAGTAAACAGTTTTAGTTGTGACATATCAAACTTAAAGTTGCACTATTTCTGATCAAGAAAACTTTTCAAATTACTCGGTGATCGAGTTTTTAATTTCATTTGGTGATTAAAATATAATGCAGTTTTTGAGTATGTAGCAGCAAGAACTGATACTGTAGAAGGTTGGTGTTTCTGGATATTGTATTCTGAGAGTTTGAGATTCTTTCCAAAGCATGCTACTTACACCTTTCAGGAAACTGTTGACTCTGTCTAGCCTAGCCTCATCCTTCTAAGTTGGACTCTACATCTGTGATTGCATAATGCCTATATATGGTCTCTCAGTATATTTACTATATAATTGTGTTCATCTGAACTTTCAGAAGTTCAAGGAAGTAGCGCTAGCATAGGAATGGCTGAATATCAGTGATCAAAAGACGTCACACTGACTTAGTCTCTTTTTATCTGTTACTGACAGTTCCCTCTGCCTCTGTTGTTCTCATTCTTAAGCTTGCCCTTTCTATACGGGAGGCTACTAGTTGTCCCCAATTTCAAATCCCAAAAGAAAAGACATCTTGTCTTTCTTGGTATTCACACATCAAATTTATGAAAGGGCCCTGACTGTGTTTGACACATGTGCGTTTTCTTGACCTTGAACCAGTCTTCACTGCTTACTTCACTTCATGAAGTAAACATGGAGTGATGCAGTTGTTTCTTAGAGGCACACTCACAATGCAGACAAAAATACAAGTATTTTATGAATATTTGATTGTGTCCACCTCCTCTAATGGACTACATGCTAGAATAAAGGCTGTGTCTTATTAATCTCTACATACTCAGCATTACCCCAGGAGGTATTCAATAAATGCTGATGGAATAAATATAATGTAAAAGAATGTGAATAACCATCTAGGAAGAGAAGTGGACAGACTGTTGAAATAAATTCTGAAGTACATCTGAGTGTATGAGTGCAAAGGTTGCCAAGGCCAAACAATATGTGGAGGATCAAAGTGTTAAGAATAAGTAGCTCTTAACCTTTAAATCACTTTGAAAATGTCTCTAAGAGGATACATTGCCTTATTATTCAGTTGACATTAGTCACAGAGAGGCTTCATTTAAATGTGTCTGCCTTTTTAATAACAGGTAAGAATGGTCATGGGATGATTAAAACTGTACCACATATCCTTAGTTTTGTACTAACTCTGCCACTGAACTACTGAAAGTTCTAGTCTGGGATGCATTAAAGACTAGGAACCCAAGATGCCAGCTGCAATACCAGAAGAGTTGTTGACCTCGACTTAATTTTTAGGAACTTTGATGATGCAAGTGTTCAAAGACAGAAACTTCCATGCCCTTTTTATTATATTCTGATATTAAGTGTTTACATAACTTAACTGTTATTTTTTCGTAAGTGATGAAGTAAAGTCTGGATGAATGTATTATATTATGTTGGGAGCAGTGGTGATAGTTCAAAGTGGTCCAGCAATTATAGCCAGAACCACATCAAAACAAATCAAGGAAAACAGAGTTTTAAGAAAGAATGTAATTAAATCACCAAGTACTCAGAGAGGTTGAGGAGGCTGGAACAGCACATCAGAGAATTGTCTGTTACTGGGGACCTTTAAGATGCCAGGGCAGTTGAGAAAGCAACAAGTCAGATGATAAGAGAGAGGTTATTGAAACAAAGTAGCCCGGGGTAGCTTTTTCAAGATATCTAGTAAAAGAAGCTGCAAGACAGAAAATGGGGTTTTGCTTATTTGTTTTCATTTGCTTCTTTAAATAAGGAAGGGTTGGTAGTGTTTGCAGGTAGAATAGAAGGACCCAGTCAAGAGACAGTCAATTATTTCAGGAAAAAGGAGGTATTTCATGGAGGAAGATCCTGGAGAAGATGAAAGGTGATACACAGCTGAACAGGTTACGGTAGGTAAGAGAGAAAAGTCAAAGGCCTGAGGAATGTACTTCTTTTGCAATTATATCATTGTTATTTTAAAAAGATGCAATAGTCAGGTAATTTTGATAGCCAAATAATTCAGTCAACACTAAACAATCATTTTTCACACTTACTTTCTTGTTTTTAAAAAAGGCTGAGATTACAACAGAAAAGTTCAATAATAAAAACAGTTCCTGTACTTCAGTTCAGTCACTGTCGTGTATGACTCTTTGTGACCCCATGAACTGCAACACGTCAGGCTTCCCTGTCCATCACCAACTCCCAGAACTTACTCAGACTTCTGTCCATTGAGTTGGTGATGCCATCCAACCATCTCATCCTCTGTCATCCCCTTCTCCTCCAGCCTTCCGTCTTTCCCAGAATCAGGGTCTTTTCCAATGAGTCAGTTCTTCACATGAGGTGGCCAAAGTATTGGAGCTTCAGGTTCAGCATCAGTCCTTCTAATGAATATTCAGGACTGATCTCCTTTAGGATGGATTGGTTGGATCTCCTTGCAGTCCAAGGGACTCTCAAGAGTCTTCTCCAACACCATAGTTCAAAAGCATCCATTCTTCAGTGCTCAGCTTTCTAATTTAAAATTAGATTAGTTGAATTTTTTCTAATTAACTTATTCAGGGCATTAATGCAAACTATACATTTCAATCCAAAAGTTAAGTCACCGAAAACAAAAGTGACAGGAGTAGTTTGACTCTTATGATGATGATGCACAAGTAAACTTAAGACAGTTCTCTGAGAACCAGCAAAATATGAAACCACTCCTAGAACAAATGATACATAACTACTTATGGCAGTTCTCTCTATTTTTATTCCTGTGTTGGGAGAGGTTTTGGTTATATAACATAATAAAAATAAATCAGACAGACATGATCATATTAAAGTGAGAGCATGAGCTAATCAGTCAAAAATGCACTATAGTTATTTTCAAACTGGCTCCACACCTGGAAGCAAACTTAGTCATCAGCCTGATCTTGTCATCACTCTGAGAGACTTTGAGTGACTGCTTTAGACGGAAGCTGCAGGATTTCAAAAGACCCAAATTCAGACTGATAAATCGCTGAACACTACTATTTGATAAAGGATTCAGCATTATTTAGATCCATTTAACTTGGGGAAACTACTTAAGATTCACTGTGATTGAATCTTACCCATTCCAAAAATGTTGCTGAATGCATTACAAAAACTCTTAGAATTAATATGGGTCCTTGTAATTACTGCCAGGCCCTGTGTTAGGTTCCCCCTGCCTCACCAGCCTGGAGATCAAATGAGGGCACATGACAAAAAGTCCCTCCTAACAAGTCTCTTCAGTATTTCAGGTAGTCCTCAGAATAACTCTCCACATGCCTCCAAATAGATCAGCTCACATTCTTCCAGTGGGGCCACTAAGTGACACTTGGCATCCACAGGGCCATTTGGGGGACACTGGTCACCACAGCCCAGGCCCTCCATGAGATACCAAAACACCCCTGCCTTCCCTTGAGCCCCTTGTCCTCAGAGATGCACTATTCCTTCCTCGATCTTCAAGGACAGACTCTCCTTTCTGCCTCACTCTCTGTTGAGGATGAATATATAATTTATTTTCTTAGCATGAATAATTTTGAGAGTGAGAGGGGGCTCTATTTAATGGTCACCCCAAGACAGAATAATAAACTTGACCTAGCCCAGGCAGACTAGGACATACAGTCATCAAAGGCATGGTTCCTTTCTTATCCAGGATGCTCAGGCAATGGGCCTGCCTCCTGCTTCTTCACCAGTCCTTGAGTTAAAATAGTTCTTTTGGTTCCTTCCTTTTCTTCATAGGCTTTGGGATTAGTCCCCAGGGCTGGCTGGGGGGTAGACTCCGCCCCAGTGGTCCTCCCCATTGTCCACCAGTCTCACGCCAACTCCATACACAACAAATTCCACTTCACAGACACCCCCTCCCCTAAGACACACCTAGATCAAGATGGCCAAATCCAAAAATAGGACACCACAGGGTGGCAAGCCCAGTCTAAGCTCAGTAAACAACAAATTATCCCAATAGGGAGAAGAAGAAAAAAAAAAAAAGGAGAGATAATAACCTTTTCTGTGCAAAGGCCACTTAGTAAGTTTGCCGATTATATGGGCTTCCCAGGTGGCAATAGTGGTAAAGAACCCACTTGCCAATGCATGAGACAGAGAATTGGGTTCGATCCCTGGGTCGGGAAGATGACCTGGAGGAGGGCATGCAACCCACTTCAGTGTTCTTGCCTGGAGAATCCCTTGGACCGACCGAGAAGCCTGGTGGGCTACAGTCCATTGGGTCACAACAAGCCAGACATGACTAAAATGACTTAGCACGCACACTATGAATGTATAAAAAGGACTCTTGATTACTGCCCATCTCTTTATCATTGTATATTCATAATTGCATCTTCCTTGTATCTAAAAAATTTTATAATGAAGAAAAATTAGTTAAATAATGGTTATATGGCATTATTGAGCCCTGGGAGAAGTGAATTACATTACCAGTAATAATAATGTCTTCAAAAGACAAGTTGAGATAGAAAGTAACAATTTCCTACCAGAAAAAACATCCATGAAATTTCTTTAATATTGATTATTTTAAATGAATATTTCAACCACATTTATTAACATTTACTGACTGTGGGTAATCCATAAAAAGCTAATGATCACAGTCTAATAGTTTAGTGTGTATACTCCACAGGAGATGCCCACATCTCTGAATAGAGTTTTTAATAAAGGACTTCATGACAGTCCTTCTGAAGCAGAAAGCTTTAGAGACAGATCATGATCCAATTATAAGCACAACTTATATAGAAAACAATTTTAGTGGTGACCTCAACAAAGATATTGCTTTGTTTTCATTTTGCATTCTAAATAAGAAGACTATGACATTTGGTTAAACATTAAGTAATCAGACTACTAAATTTAGGTTTGTTCCACTAATCTAGATTGTTCCTAAGGAACAGGGAAACTCCGGTGCCACTGCCCTCTCCAAGCACCCAACAATAGAGCAATACAAATCTGTTTTGCTGGTAAGAAGGAGCAGGCCTACAGGCTGTAAGTACAGTGAACCTGCAGCCAGGGTGCTGCTGCTGCTGCTGCTAAGTCACTTCAGTCGCGTCCGACTCTGTGCGACCCCAAAGACGGCAGCCCACCAGGCTCCCCCGTCCCTGGGATTCTCCAGGCAAGAACACTGGAGTTGGTTGCCATTTCCCTCTCCAATGTATGATATTAGGCAAACATAAAGCATAGGACTTTGCACATTTTGGTTGCTCAATGGACACATGTTGAGTAGATAACCTTGAAGTGTTTCCCAACCAGACAAGCAACGTCTTCCCTTAAGATAGGATACTGATTTTAGGCTCAAAACTAAGGATATCATTTCTGAGAATGGAGGAGTCATGCAATTTCTCAGACTGCTTTTCTAAGCTCAACAAGAAATTTCTCAGGGAAGGAGCGCAGCTCTGAAGTAGGGGAAAGGTGGGGCAGGTGATAACATGAAGTTTGTGAATCCAAATCAGGACAGTATACTGCATGTCAGACCTCTTAATAAGATCTTCCACGAGGTCATCAGAAGGGCAGTGTTATCAGGCAGGATACACCAGACCTGTGCCAGAACAGTCTCTCCTCCTCTTCATAACTTTCCTGACTTTCTTAATGCCTGAAATTCCACAATTAGAGCGTCATGAAGTCTTTCTGGTCTTCTAGAGTTTCCGATCAAGATGAAAATCACCCTTGGGAAAATGAGATATTCAATCCAGTATTTCCAAAAATATATAGTTCTAGTCTTTCAGTATGTTTCAAGGGGAAAAGAAAAAGAAAAGCTCTGTGGTCAAAGAACTTTTGGTAAATGCTCCATACTTTGTTAACTCTTTAAATTTCACAATGCCAAATAAATAAATAAATAAATAAAGATCCCAAAGTATATTGCAGAAAAGAAGTATACATATATTTCTTTTCTATATATATCTATAATATATATCTCCAGTATTTGCCAAATTATTTTAACTAGAAAATAATTTGGAATACATTTTAGCATTCAGAACACTGTACTATCAACTCATAATCTCATGGTCTGGAAACATATACAATGTAATCAGCAGCTATGGAAACAGGAATAGTTACTGGGTGACTAGACCCATAGGCATTACAGGTGTTCATCAGATATTATTGAATTATACCAATAGTGTCAGTGTTTTTCTAAATGTTTTTCAGTCCCACAGAAAAGTATCTATCATGGACCATACATTTAAGAATTTGTCATATGCACTATTAGAGAAATAAGATATGCCTTGTGTGAAAGGTTAATCAACAAGGAAATCCTGGATTGAATAATGAATTCGTTATATGTTTTTGAATTCTAGGAAAGAAGTGGAACTAAACTGAGCTATGAATGGGTGGCACTTGAATAAGCAGAGGAGGAAGGTGGTCCTGTAGGGGGAAAAGTGAGAGCAAAGGAGAGGTGGTGGGCACCAGGAACCACAGCCAGAGCAAACCACTGCTGAAGCTAAAAGAAACACCTGTAGCCTGCAGTCAGGTTAGGCATAATGGAGCCCAGAATGGGACTCACCAAACACCTGCTTCCACAGGGTCTTAAAGGGAGATGCCTCAAGCAAGAGCTGCTGTCAAGAAATACAGCAGGGAGCCATAGGCAGTAACCTGGAACACAGGGTAGGCAAAAAAGAAAACAGTTTCTGACCAGCCATTGTCAATAGGAACTATCATTTCAGGAGCAAGCAAGTGAATTAGGCTGAAGGTGCCTTATTACTCAAGAATTCTAGCCCTCTCATGATCTCCTATTAGTCACTCAGTCATGTCTAACTCTTTGGGACCCCATGGACTGCAGCCCATTAGGCTTCACTATCCATGGAATTCTCCAAGCAAGAATACTAATGTGGGTGCTGGTGGTGGTGTTTAGTCACTAAATTTGTGTCTGACACTTTGCCATGAACTGCAGCACTCCATACTTCCCTGTCCTTCACTATCTCCCAGAGTTTCCTCAAACTCATATCCTTTGACTTGGTGATGCTATCTAACCATTTCATACTCTGCCACACTCTTCTGTTTTTGTATTCAAACTTTGCCGGTATCAGATCTTTTTCAGTGAGTCAGCACTTCCATCAGGTGGCCAAATTATTGGAGCTTCAGCAACAGTCCTTCCAATGAATATTCAGGGTTGATTTCCTTTAGGGTTGAATGGTTTGATCTCCATGCTGTCCAAGAGACTCTCAAGAGTCTTCTCCAACACCACAACTCAAAATTGTGCTCAGCCTTCTTTATGTCCAGCTCTCACATCCATACATGACTACTGGAAAAATCAAAGCTTTGACTAGATAGACCTTTGTTGCCAAATTAATGTCTCTGCTTTTTAATATGCTGTCTAGGTTTGTTATAGCTTTCCTTTCAAGGAGCAAGTGTCTTTAATTTCATGGCTACAAACACATCTGCAGTGATTTTGGAGGCCAAGGAAATAAAATCTGTCACTCTACTTTTTCCCAATCTATTTGCCATGAAACTGAAAGATAGGAAACTGAACAAAGGAGACTGAAAGAGGAACTCTCCAGGTCAGTAGGTGCCCAATATGCTACTGGAGAACAGTGGAGAAATAACTCCAGAAGAATGAAGAGATGGAGCCAAACCAAAAACAACATGCAGTTATGGATATAACTGGTGATTGAAGTAAAGTCTGATGCTGTAAAGAACAATATTGCATAGATACCTAGAATGTTAGGTCCATGAATCAAGGTAAATTGGAAGTGGTCAAACAGGAGATGGAAAGAGTAAACATTGACATTTTAGGAATCAGTGAGCTAAAATGGACTGGAATGGGTGAATTTAACTCAGATGACCATCATATCTACTACCATGGGCAAGAATCCCTTAAAAGAAATGGAGTAGCCATCATAGTCAACAAAAGAGTCCAATATTCAGTACCTGGATGCAATCTCAAAAATGACAGAATGATCTCTATTTGTTTCCAAGGCAAACCAATCATATCAGAGTAACTCAAGTCTATGCCCCAACCAGTAACGCTGAAGAAGTTGAAGTTGAATGGTTCAATGAAGACCTACAAGACCTTCTAGGACTAACACCCAAAAGAGATGAACTTTTCATTATAGGGATCTAGAATGCAAAAGTAGGAAGTCCAGAGATACCTAGAGTAACAGGCAAATTTGGCCTTGGAGTACAAAATGAAGCATGGCAAAGGCTGACAGAGTTTTGCCAAGAGAATTCACTGGTCATATCAAACACCCTCTTCCAAAAACCCAAGAGAAGACTCTACACAATGGACATCACCAGATGGTCAGTACTGAAATCAGATTGAATATATTCTTTGCAGCCAAAGATGGAGAAGCTCNGGAATGCAGAATGAAGCAGGGCAAAGACTAACAGAGTTTTGCCAAGAGAACACACTGGTCATAGCAAACACCCTCTTCCAACAACACAAGAGAAGACTCTACACCAGATGGTCAACACTGAAATCAGATTGATTACATTCTTTACAGCCAAAGATGGAGAAGCTCTATACAGTCAACAAAAACAAGACCAGGAGCTGACTGTGGCTCAGATCATGAACTCCTTATTACCAAATTCAGACGTAAATTGAAGAAAGTAGGGAAAACCTCTAGACTGTTCAGGTATGACCTAAATCAAATCCCTTATGACTATACAGTAGAAGTGACAAACAGATTCAAGAGATTAGATCTGATAGACAGAGTGCCTGAAGAACTATGGACAGAGGTTCATGACATTGTATAGGAGGCAGGGGTCAAGACCATCCGCAAGAAAAAGACATGCGAAAAGGCAAATGGTTGTCTGAGGAGCCCTTATAAATAGCTGAGAAAAGAAGAGAAGCTAAAAGCAAGGGAGAAAATGAAAGCTACACCCATTGGAATGTAGAGTTCCAAAGACATTTTGGAGCAATAAGAAATCCTTCCTTAGGGATCACTGAAAAGAAATAGAGGAAAAGAATAGAATGAGAAAGACTAATGATCTCTTCAAAAAAATTAGAGATACCAAGGGAACATTTCACGCAAGGATGGCCACAATAAAAGACAGATATGGTATGGACCTAACAGAAGCAGAAGATATTAAGAAGAGGTGGCAAGAACACACAGAAAAACCATACAAAAAAGATCTTCATGATGTAGATAGCCACAATGGTGTGATCACTCACCTAGAGCCAGACAGCCTGGAATGCAAAGTCAAGTAGGCCTTAGGAAGCATCACTCTGAATAAAGCTAGTGGAGGTGATGGAATCCCAGTTCCACAGCTATTTCAAATCCTAAAATATGATGCTGTGAAAGGGCTGCAGTTCATATGCCAGTAAATTTGGAAAACTCAGCAGTGGCCACAGGACTGGAAAAGGTCAGTTTTCATTCCAATCCCAAAGAAAGGCAGTGCCAAAGAATTCTCAAACTTCCGCACAATTGTACTCATCTCACAAACAAGCAAAGTAATGCTTAAAATTCTCCTAGCCATGCATCAACAGTACATGAATCGTGAACTTCCAGATGTTCAAGCTGGATTTAGAAAAGGCAGAAGAATCAGAGATCAAATTGCCAACATCTGATGGATCATTGAAAAAGCAAGAGACTTCCAGAAAAACATCCACTTCTGCTTTATTGACTATGCCAAAGCCTTTGACTGTGTGGATCACAACGAACTGTGGAAAATTCTTCAAGTGATAGGAATACCAGACCACTTTACCTGACTCCTGAGAAATCTATATGCAGGTCAAGAAGCAACAGTTAGGACTGGGACATGGAACAACAGACTGGTTCCAAATCAGGAAGGAGTATATATTGTCACCCTGCTTATTTAACTTATATGCAGACTACATCATGAGAAATGCTGGGCTGGATGAAGCACAAGCTGGAATCCAGATTGCTAAGAGAAATATCAATAACCTCAGATATGCCGATGACACCACCCTTATGGCAGAAAGTGAAGAACTAAAAAGCTTCTTGATGAAAGTGAAAGAGGAGAGGAAAAACTTGGCTTAAAACTCAACATTCAGAAAACTATGATCACAGCATCCAGTCCCTCACTTCATGGCAAATAGATGAAACAATGGAAACAGTGACAGACTTTATTCTGGGGGGCTCCAAAATCACTGCAGATTGTGACTGCAGCCATGAAATTAAAAGACTCTTGTTCCTTGGAAGAAAAGCTATGACCAACTTAGACAGCATATTAAAAAGCAGAGACATTACTTTGCAAACAATGGTCTATCTAGTCAAATTATGGTTTTTCCAGTAGTCATGTATGGATGTGAGAGTTGAACTATAAAGAAAGCTGAGTGCCAAAGAACTGACATTTTTGAACTGTGGTGTTGGAGAAGACTCTTGAGAGTTCCTTGGACTCCAAGGAGATCAAACCAGTCAGTCCTAAAGGAAATTAGTGCTGAATATTCATCAGAAGGACTGATTCTGAAGCTGAAACTCCAATACTCTGGGGACCTGATACAAAGAACTGACTTATTAGAAAAGACCCTGATGCTGGGAAAGACTGAAGGTGGGAGGAGAAGGAGATGACAGAGGATGAAACGGTTGGATGGCATCACCAACTCAATGAACATGAGTTTGAGTAAGTTCCAGGAGTTGGTGATACACAGGGAAGCCTGGCGTGCTGCAGTCCCTGGGGTTGCAAAGAGTCAGACATGACTGAGTCACTGAACTGAACTGATTTGCCATGATGTGATGGGACCAGATGCCATGATCTTTGTTTTCTGAATGTTGAGTTGTTTTTTGTTTGTTTGTTTTCTTTTTCCAAACTCTTGTGTCAAGGGCTGACTTTCAATAGATCACAGCAATGGAGCTGCTCTGTTACAAACAAAACCCCTACCCAGCAGCAGGTCCTCTACCAGTGGTTTAGCACCAGGCTCCCCAGGAACATGGAATGCGGGATGGGTGAGGGCATGGCTGCCTTTCCAGCCACACCCCATGTCCCATGATGAAGGGCTTTCTGCACCAGACCCCGGTCCCAACTCGCAGTGAGTTTTAAGCCAGATTTTTCACTCTCCTCCTTTACCCTCATGAAAAGACTCTTTAGTTCCTCTTCACTTTCTGCCATTAGAGTGGTATCATCTGCATATCTGAGGTTGATATTTTCCTGGCAATCTTGATTGTGATTTCCACCTTGATCTTCCACCTTGTGGTTTATCCAGTCCAGTATTTCACATTTAAGTTAAATAAGCAGGGTGACAATATACAGACTTGTCATACTCTTTTCTCAATTTTCATTGAAACATTTCATGGAACTATTCAGTTGTTCCATGTGCAGTTCTAACTGTTGCTTCTTGACTTGCATACGGATTTCTCTGGAGGCAAGTATAGTGATCTGGTATTCCCATCTCTTTAAGAATTTTCCACACTTTGTTGTGATCCACACATTTAAAGGCTTTAGTGTAATCAGGCAGAAGTAGATGTTTTTCTGGAGTTCCCTTGCTTTCTCTAGGATCCAACGAATGTTAGCAATTTGATCTCTGGTTCCTCTGCCTTTTCTAAACTCAGATTTTACATCTGGAAGTTCTTAGTTCTTGTACTGCTGAAACCTAGCTTGAAGGATTTTAAGCATAATCTTACCAACTTGCGAAATAAATTCAATTGTACTCATAGTTGGAACACTCGGCATTGCCTTTCTTTTGGATTGGAAGAAAACTGACCTTAGTTTTCCAAATTTGCTGGTATATTGAGTGCAACACTTTAACAGCATCATCGTTTAATATTTAAAGATTTTAAATAGCTCAACTTGGATTCCAACACTTCCACTAGCTTTGTTTGCAGTAATGCTTCCTAAGGTCCACTTGAATTCACACTCCAGGATGTCTGGGTCTGAGTGAGTGACCACACCATTGTGGTTATTCCAGTCATTAAGACCTTTTTTGCATAGTTCTTCATGATAAAGGACAGAAATGGCAAGGACTTAGCAGAAGCAGAAGAGATTAAGAAGAGGTCGCAAGAATACACAGAAGAACTGGAGTAGGTAGCCTTTCACTTCTCCAGGGGATCTTCCCAATCCAGGGATCAGACCCGGATCTCCTGCATTGCAGGTGGATTCTTTGGCTGAGCCACAAGGGAAGCCCTAGCATGAACTCCTAGCAACACTCAGAATTTGTTCTGGTTTTGAACAGAGTGGTGACTATGGAAATACACTGATCAGACCTCCTGCCACTGGGAACATGGTTGACTGATGGCCAGATGCTGCCTCTCTGGATCCACGACCACAGCTGATCTCAGGGCACATTTCCCATGAGTGTTCCCAGCCAGTGACAGCAAGCCCATTTCCTGCTCTAGGCAAGCCCATTTCCTGATAGCTCAGTTGGTAAACAATCTGCCTGCAATGCAGGAGACCCCAGTTTGGTTCCTGGGTTGGGAAGATCCACTGGAAAAGGGATAGGCTACCCACTCCAGCACTCTTGGGCTTCCTTTGTGACTCAGCTGGTAAAGAATCTGCCGGCAGTGTGAGAGACCCGGGTTTGATCCCTGGGTTGGAAAGATCCCCTAGAGAAGGGAAAGGCTACCCATTCCAGTATTCTGGCCTGGAGAATTCCACGAACTGTATAGTCCATGGGGTCACAAAGAGTCGGACACGACTGAGCATCTTTCACTTTCACTTTCATTCCTCAGATGTAGGGCTGTCCTGATGGGCAATTTCGGTACAAGATTTCCCTTTGACCTAGATGAACGTTTCTTGGAACTGTGCTGAAGCTTCAGACTCTTCCTATCCAATCTTCCTTCCTTTTCTGTCTCTTTCACAGGTGTCAAATTAGAATTATGATTGGAAGGCACTGCTTGCCTTCTCCAGATACTTCTTTACACTTTTCCTTTATCCTTCTTAGGATACAATTTCTGTATATCTACTATTAGTTTGTTGTCTGCTTCTTAGAGGAACCCAACTAACATAGATACCCAACTATGTTGCAATCTATTATCAGGTTTCATTTTGGTAGGGATTTAGGTGAAGTCTTTCTCACAAGCATCCCACCCCTCCATGATCATGCAAAGGAGGAAAGTCTCTCTATCTGCCATTACTATCTTTCCCTTGATATTGACCGCCAGGCTTGTATCTGCCCTTCTTCCTAAAAGAAGTTTGACTTGGAAAGGATCTTATCATTTGATATAAGCAAAGGAAAGGAAACTAGCACTGGGAAATTGATCACTCAAAAAAAGTGAAAAAGAACATACATACAAAGGTACTACTAATTTTTCAACTAGCAAGTACTTACTATTTTTTCATGCTTAGTGTATATTAGCTAGATTTCTAGAGCTGCATAATAAAGTACTAAGTAACTTTGAACAATAGAAATTTATACTCTCAAACAGTTTTGGAGGTAAGAAGTCTGAAATCCACATCTTCAGGGCCAAGCTGAAGGCTCTAAGGGAGAATCTTTTCCATTCATTCCTCTCGTTGTTATTGTTCAGTCACTCAGTCATGTCTGACTCTTTGCAGCCCCATGGACTGAAGCATGCCAGGCCTTCCTGTCCCTCGACCACGTCCTGAATTTTGCCCAAGTTCATATCTATTGCATCGTGATGGCATCCCACCATCTCATCCTCTAACGCCCTCTTCTTCTTCTGCCCTCAAACTTTCTCAGCGTCAGGGTCTTTTCCAATGGATCAGTGTTCACATCAGATGACCAAATTACTGGAGCTTCAGCTTCAGCATCAGTCTTTCCAACGAGCATTCAGGGTTGCTTTCCCTAAGGATGACTGGTTTGATCTCCTTGCTGTCCAAGGGACTTTCAGGAGTTTTCTCCAGCACCACAGTTTGGGTATTTCCAACAATCCTTGGTGTTTCTTGGTTTATCATTCATGAGTCCAAGCCCTACCTTGGTAGTCACACAGTTTTCTCCTTAGATCTCCTTCTGTCTCATCCTCTAAAAGGACAGCAGTCACAATGGATTAGGGACCCTGTAGTGACCTCATGATCACTTGATTATATTTGCAAAGATACTATTTCAAACTGAGGTCACAGGTACCCAGGGCTAGGGCTTCACTGTATCTTTTGGGGAAATATAATTCAACCCCAACATGGGTAGGGGCACATTTATTTGAATAGGAAAATGAAAAACTACATAATTAAAATTTCTGAGCTACCTGGGAGGTAAGGAAACAAAAAGTCATGCTTTTATTCACAGCTAGTGATTTGTGCTGCTATTTGTATTGTGCTCTGGATGTGAGAGTTGGACCATAAAGAAAGCTGAGCACCAAAGAATTGATGCTTTTGAACTGTGGTGTTGGAGAAGACTCTTGAGAGTCCCTTGGGCAGCAAGGAGATCCAACCAGTCCATGTTAAAGGAGATCAGTTCTGGGTGTTCACTGGAAGGACTGATGTTGAAGCTGAAATTCCAATATTTGGCCACCTAATGCGAAGAGCTGACTCATTTGAAGAGATCCTGATGCTGGAAAAGATTGAGGGCAGAAGGAGAAGGGGACAACAGAGGATGAGATAGTTGGATGGCACCACCAACTCAATGGACATGGGTTTGGGTGGACTCCGGGAGTTGATGATGGACTCCAGGGAGGCCTGGAGTGCTGCAGTTCATGGGGTCACAAAGAGTCGGACACAACTGAACAACTGAACTGAACTGCACTTGTATTGTGTTCTTAGTGTATGTCTGATGTGTCCACATCCTCTACATCCTCAGATGCAGATAGCACCTAGCACTTGGGACACTGCTGAATATTGCTGGATAGGAAACGAAACCAATATGGGTCTTTTAAACACCAGCTTGTGGATGATATGAATTGATAGGCATGTTTATTACAATTGGTAAAAGCACTGATGGTTTGAAGTAGTGACCTTTCTAGCTGAAATTAATTGGGTCCTTTCAATGACACTACTTGTACATGAATACACTTTCCTAATTCAGAGAAAACAGAATTTTTAAAACATCATGAAATCAATCAGCTGGACAGGATTTCATGAAGCAGTTTCTAGATAATAAATCACAGCACAGTAAGACCTCATATATATATGACTAAACATCTTGAGTAGCTTCCAAATCCTTGCCTATCTCATCTGCTACAGAGACGAAAGTGAACTAGAATGGAAATTTAGCAAGTGTTGTGGATGGGCTATTCAAAAATCATTCACATATACCCTTCTCCCTCTTCTATTACAGAGACTGTTAAAGCTAAGAATTTGAACTCCTAGCTTGTCCCATTGGAGAAGGCAATGGCACCCCACTCCAGTACTCTTGCCTGGAGAATCTCATGGATGGAGGAGCCTGGTAGGCTGCCGTCCATGGGGTCGCTAAGAGTCAGACATGACTGAGCGACTTCACTTTCACTTTTTACTTTCATGCATTGGAGAAGGAAATGGCAACCCACTCCAGTGTTCTTGCCTGGAGAATCCCAGGGATGGCGGAGCCTGGTGGGCTGCTGTCTATGGGGTCGCACAGAGTTGGACACGACTGAAGCGACTTAGCAGCAGCAGCAGCTTTTCCCATGAGTAGAGGTGGTCATGTGATATACTTCCAGCAAATAACAGTATGAAAAGTCACTAGGGAGGGCATCCCTTCTCAATAAAAAGATGGATTCTTTGGAAGGAATGTTCTTGCCTCTTATAATTTGTCAATTTCCCATCTTTCTGAAAGAAATGTATACATGATACTTGGAGATGCAGCAGCCGTCTTGCCACCATGAGTTCAAAAGTTGTCACAGAAATGGTGAAACAAGACAATTGAAAATGGATAAAAAGGACCAAACTTGGAATTTAATAATGGATTCTTCAATGATTGAACTTGAACTTAGCTGCTGTATCAGTGATTATCTACAAGGGGCTATTTTGCCTACCACGTCACATTTGGCAATGTCTGGAAACATTTTGGGTTGTCACAGTTGTGTGAGGGGGAAGCTACTGGCATTAAGTGGAATAGAAACCAGGATGCTACTAAACATTTTCCATAGCATAAGACAACCCCAACAGCAAAGAATCATCCTGCCCAAAATGTCAGTAGTGCTGAGATTAAGAAACTCTAGTTCATTTGTCTCAATTTCTTTAAAGTTTAAATAAGGGAATTTCTAAAAGATGATATATACAGTTCCTTAATAGAAGTTAGTCTGAAGATTCGTGACAAGAGACTATCTGAATTATAGTGTACCCATTCAATAGCAATTTAACCTATCTTTAAGAAAATTGTTATAAAGACTAACAATAGCAAAAGTTGCATATTAAGCAAATAAAGTCAATATACAACAGTGTAGGCATTAAATGACTCAGTTCAGTCACTCAGTCGTGTCTGACTCTTTGCAACCCCATGAACTGCAGCATGCCAGGCCTCCCTGTCTATCACCAACTCCTAGAGTCCACCCAAACCCATGTCCATTGAGTCGATGATGCCATCCAACCATCCCATCCTCTGTCGTCCCCTTCTCCTGCCCTCAGTCTTTCCCAGCATCAGGGTCTTTCCAAATAAGTCAACTCTTCACATCAGGTGGCCAAAGTATTGGAGTTTCCGCTTCAACATCAGTCCTTCCAATGAACACCCAGGACTCATCTCCTTTAGGATGGACTGGTTGTATCTCCTTTCCGTCCAAGGGACTCTCAAGAGTCTTCTCCAACACNCCCAGCATCAGGGTCTTTCCAAATAAGTCAACTCTTCACATCAGGTGGCCAAAGTATTGGAGTTTCCGCTTCAACATCAGTCCTTCCAATGAACACCCAGGACTCATCTCCTTTAGGATGGACTGGTTGTATCTCCTTTCCGTCCAAGGGACTCTCAAGAGTCTTCTCCAACACAGAGTCTTCTCAAAAGCATCAATTCTTTGATGCTCAGCTTTCTTTATGGTCGAACTCTCACGTCCATATATGACTACCGGAAAAACCATAGCTTTGACTAGATGGACGTTTGTTGACAAAGTAATGTCTCTGCTTTTTAATATGCTATCTAGGTTGGTCATAACTTTTCTTCCAAGGAGTAACTGTCTTTTAATTTCACGGCTGCAATCACCATCTGCAGTGATTTTGGAGCCCCCCAAAATAAAGTCAGCCACTGTTTCCACTGTTNCTTAAAAGACGCTTACTCCTTGGAAGAAAAGTTATGACCAATCTAGGTAGCATATTGAAAAGCAGAGACATTACTTGGCCGACTAAGGTCTGTCTAGTCAAGGCTATGGTTTTTCCAGTAGTCATGTATGGATGTGAGAGTTGGACTGTGAAGAAGACTGAGCGCCGAAGAATTGATGCTTTTGAACTGTGGTGTTGGAGAAGACTCTTGAGAGTCCCTTGGACTGCAAGGAGATACAACCAGTCCATTTTGAAGGAGATCAACTCTGGGATTTCTTTGGAAGGAACGATGCTAAAGCTGAAACTCCAGTACTTTGGCCACCTCATGCGAAGAGTTGACTCACTGGAAAAGACTTTGATGCTGGGAGGGATTGGGGGCAGGAGGAGAAGGGGACGACAGAGGATGAGATGGCTGGATGGCATCACCAACTTGATGGACGTAAGTCTGAGTGAACTCCGGAAGTTGGTGATGGACAGGGAGTCCTGGTGTGCTGCGATTCACGGGGTCGCAGAGAGTCGGACACGACTGAGCGACTGAACTGAACTGAATTAGATCTATTCATTTATCAATTGTTGTAAAAACTGGGCCTGCAATCAAACATTTTCACAAACTATATTATTTCTTTAGATTACAATGTAATGTAAGAAATTAAAATAGGAACACTAGAAATATAAAGTAATGTTATATAAAAACAAAGCTGACACAATTAGATAAATTATCACATAAAAATTACATAGGTACCTTGTTAAGGAAAAGAAAGAGCCAGGACATACATAATTTTAGTTATAAAAAAAATCTATAGTTTTTTTTTTTAATAGCACATCAGATGTATTCACTTTTTTAAAAATTGTGACTGAAAATGAATGTGTCACTTTTCAAAACTCTATGTAGAATTACATTATAAGAGAAGCAGCCACCAAAAAATAAAGACCAGGAGTAAGACTTTATTTAAAGAGGGGAAAAAAGAAGAGACAGGGATCAAATGAAATTTCACTGTTTGATGAATTAATTAAAAAGTTTCTTTGTGATCTTGATCTACAGAATGTTGTGATACATTATTACCACATGCTGTGCTCTTAACCGACCACATAGCATGCTGGGAAAGGCCGATTAAACTAGTTCTTTTTGAATTGTTAAAAGTTAGATTGAATATCCAGTGGTAAGACTCCTGTTCTGATAAACTCTTCTTTATCTAAATACCTGCCTTTCTCCTAATCTCACTGCCTTCACCAGCCCTGAAGACAGCAGCCTGCCATCTGATAGAAGATAAACCCTTGTGCCTGTTTCTTTTTTTTTTTTTTTTTAAACCCATGCTGAAGAAAACCTTTGAATGTGTAACTTGGGCTGAAGATACTTATCAAACAATCTTTAGTTGCCAGGATTTCAAAAGTGGGCCATGATAGCCAGTGATGGAAAATCTGGTTTCTCTGCTTCTATTTGCTTAAAAAAACAAAAAATCAACATGGAGTACTTAACTGAAGCTCAGTACACTTAACCAGAAAGATCCTGCAATACTTTCTGTACTTTCTGTAGAAATTTATTTCAACTGTGTGGCAAGCCTGCTGAATAGAAAAAAGCTATTCAAATGTTACACATAATGCCCTAGATCCCATTACAGTTCTAATTTCACTGAGGCTCTGGAATCTTTTAAAATAGTATATGTTAACAGTTTCTAACCTGAGGACACAAGTAGATTTTTCTCTGGAGAAGTTAGCTCAAAGGAGACCCAAGGCTGAATGTAAAGTTAAAGTCACCTTCTAAAGTTAAACTAATCAAACTTTGTTTTAGGATTTTTTCAAGTTTTTTTTTATTTTTTATATTTTATATTAAGAAAAGTTACTTATTTAGGCTGTGCTGGGTCTTCCTTGCTGCCCATGGGCTTTCTCTAGTTGCAACACTCGGGGTCTCCTCTCTAGTCGCAGAGGATGGGCTTCTCATTGCGGTGGCTTCTGCTGCAGAGCATAAGCGCTAGGCCACTCTGGCTTCAGTAATTATGGCACAGGGGCTTAGCTGCTCCACAGCATATGGAGCATATCTTCCCTGACTAAGGATTGAACCTATGTCCCCTACACTAGAAGATGGATTCTTAACCACTGGACCACCTAGAAGGTCTACCCTCAGGTTTTTTAAATCCCCCTCGTACAACAAGAAGTGTTAAAACAAAACTTTTAAATTAGCTTATTAGTGTTCATTTCCACTAAAAAGAGATTTAAAAAAAAAATAAAAGGTTTCACATCCCAAAGACCCAATGATCCTGGACTTAAGAGTATTTTTATCCTCAGTTAGGCCAGTGTAAAGAACGCTGAGTGCCGAAGAATTGATGCTTTTGAACTGTGGTGTTGGAGAAGACCCTTGAGAATTCCTTGGACTGCAAGGAGATCCAACCAGTCCATTCTGAAGAAGATCAGCCCTGGATTTCTTTGGAAGGAATGATGCTAAAGGTGAAGCTCCAGTACTTTGGCCACCTCATGCAAAGAGTTGATTCACTGGAAAAGACTCTGATGCTGGGAGGGATTGGGGCAGGAGGAGAAGGGAATGGCCAAGGATGAGATGGCTGGATGGCATCACCAACTCGATGGACATGATTTTGGGTAAACTCTGGGAGTTGGTGATGGACAGGGAGGCCTGGCATGCTGTGATTCATGGGGTCGCAAAGAGTCAGACACGACAGCGACTGAACTGGACTGGAGGCTAGTATACTCAGTGGGGAATTATTTTCAGCAATTTTTCTTCCCCAAATTTCACTCTTGCCTGCAGTTTATCTCCCTGGGCTACAGTCCTGCTCTCCCTTCCTTCATCATATCAAAGCTCCCTTGGGTTGGACATCAAACTAACCTAATAAATAAATCCATATTGATATCCTAAAGGATCCCAAGAAATATGAATTCAACTGGGCTCTCTTAATAACTTCTCCCCTGTACTGTTAAATAAGTGTATCCTTTCCTCCAATAAGAACTTCCCTCATTGGCAGTCAGTGAGTCATTTGTTTTCAGTTCACTGGTAACCAACTAAATTTAATATTTATTTTTCTCCTCAGCATCTTAAAACCCTTGTCTCCTTCCACTATTAACATGAAACCAACATTTATTAGCACCAAACACGATGCAAAGTGTTGAGGGCTGCATACAGAAATGATAGCCAAATGGGCTAGAGTATAAACATTGTAGAAGTAAATGGAATGCTTTGTGAAGGTAAGAACTACATCTGGCTGTCATTTTGGCTTCTTCAAGGGTCCAGAGTTTCCAGATTATGAACAACTATTTTAGGCCCAAGGAGATCCAACCAGTCCATTCTGAAGTAGATCAGCCCTGGGATTTCTTTGGAAGGAATGATGCTAAAGCTGAAACTCCAGAACTTTGGCCACCTCATGCGAAGAGTTGACTCATTGGAAAAGACCCTGATGGTGGGAGGGATTGGGAGCAGGAGGAGAAGGGGACGACAGAGGATGAGATGGCTGGATGGCATCACTGACTCGATGGACATGAGTCTGAGTGAACTCTGGGAATTGGTGATGGACAGGGAGGCTTGGTGTGCTGCAATTCATGGGGTCACAAAGAGTCGGACTCACGACTGAGTGACTGAACTGAACTGAACTGAAAATTAGTTTATGTTTGCTGTTATTGTTTGGTTGCTAAGTCATGCCTGACTCTTTGTGACCCCATGGACTGTGTAGCCCACTAGCTAGACTTCTCTGTCCATGCCATTTCCCAAGAATTGAACCCATGTCACCAGCATTGACAGGCAGATTCTTTACCACTGAGCCACCTGGGAAGCCCACTTTATGTTTGGGTGGGGAGTAATTATAAGGATGGAGAAATGGGATGTACAAACTGTTGGGTGTAAGATAGGCTCAAGGATTTACTGTACAATGCAGGGCATATAGCCAATATTTTGCAATAACTGTAAAGGGAAGCAACCTTTAAAAATTGTATGAAAATTACTATTTGAAAAAAGAAAATTTGTTTGTAATCCCTGCAATGGGAAGATGAAATGAGTCCACAGCATCTTTTTCAGAAAATTGGAAGAAAACTCGGTTTGGACAGTTGCTGTAATTCATAGATAATTAAGTCTCTACTTCTAAATTTCAAAGATTTCTGTCAAAATCAAAATAGTAATCAAGGTGATCAGGAAAATTCACACGAATTAGTGAATAGTCATTTTAAAATATCTAATGACACTTATTTATGTTGTTTTAGCTTTGTTGTTATTGGTTAGTTGCATCCTGACAGATAGTACCTGGCTTGGGGAAATGGAGAACGAAGATAGTTGTACTACAATATCTACCGATTAATGATCTATAACAAATAGTAAATTGTATTTTTTGCAGTGTTTTAAGGACTTTTGCATGTGTGTGTGTGCTTAGTTGGGTCCAACTCTTTTGAGACCCCATGGACTGTAGCCCACCAGGCTCCTCTGTCCATGGGATTCTCTAGGCAAGAATACAGGAGGAGGTTGCCATTTCCTTCTCCAGGGGATCTTCCTGACCCAGGGAACGAACCCACATCTCCTGTATTGACAGGCAGATTCTTTACCACCAAGCCACCAGAAAAGCCTGTTTTTAGGTTTATTTATTTATTTCCTTGAAAATCAGACTGAATAGGTCTAAAAGGTAGAAAAGTTTCCAAGGAAAAATCAAAAAATTGTTTAAATCTTATCTTCCTGACAGGACCTTCACTGAATCACTGGCATTTATTTTAGACAAAGAGTTGTTCATTTCCCTAGTTCTTTTGCATTTACTGAAATATTCAATTCTAAGTAACACATTTCAGAATCTCTGTCACTCCCATATAAACCCTTCTCTGCTTCCTGGGTGTGGTAGGTAAGGAAACACAGCAGGACCTGGTACTGCCTCAGTCACTAGCTTCCAAACAAGTAACAACTGACTGTAGTTTGAATAGCAGTTCCTCTCATTTAATTCCCTCCTCTGACTTGAAGCCTTACGCATGAAAGTCACGGGGACATTAGATGTGATAGTGAGCCTGTGGAACCAGAAAGAAACAAGAACTATAAACCATGGAAACCCCTTGGGGAACTGCTGCTGCTGCTAAGTCGCTTCAGTCGTGTCCGACTGTGTGCGACCCCATAGATGGCAGCCCACCAGGCTCCCCCGTCCCTGGGATTCTCCAGGCAAGAACACTGGAGTGGATTGCCATTTCCTTCTCCAATGTATGAAAGTGAAAAGTGAAAGTGAAGTCGCTCAGCAGTGTCCAACTCTTAGCGACCCTATGGACTGCAGCCTAGCAGGCTCTTCCACCCATGGGATTTTCCAGGTAAGAGTACTGGAGTGGGGTGCCATTGCCTTCTCCTTGGGGAACTGGCTCTGACCAAAAACAGCATATTTATTTTTTCTGCTCAAATGTGTTCACTTTATTTTACTATAGCCTGGAACCCTGCCAATTCGAAATTCACTTGACTTAGCAAATAGACACTGCTAAATGTGAAAACATTTAACCCTCTGGGAGAGTTAAATTTAATACCTTTCATAGGAATACTCTATTTGCTGACTCTGGGCTAGGACCTGCGGGTAGAAAAGGAAGATATCAGTTAAGATAAAGAAAACACAATCCCTCCCCACCTAAAACTAGTCTGGTAGGAAGAAAAGGTGTATAAACAAATAGCTGTTCAACAACGTGTTGCACATCATAATATACATATTTTTTCCTCACGAAGTGATTTCTTGAGGTATTAGCAAAAGCTTCATTGTGAGTGTAACTTTAGAGCCAGACCGTGAAGGGTCAGCTGAAGTTCCATATCAGAGAAGAGCGGTCAAGGCGTTCCATTCAGAGAGAGTGGTTTGCACGAGGACTGTTCGCAACTGGGAAAACAACTGGACTGTCCACAGGGCATGCAGTACACATGATTCTGTGAGAATTAAAAAAATGATGAGGAATAAGATCTGATGGGAGATGACAGCCATGTGGTGGAGGACTTAACAGCTCAGTGAAAAAGATTAAATTTCTTTTAGTCAAAGGAAAGATAGGGAAAAGTTGAAACTGGGATGACAGGTCCAGATTTGTATTTTCTAGAGAATCTTTCAGAGAAGGTAATGGCACCCTACTCCAGTATTCTCGCCTGGAAAATCCCATGGACAGAGGAGCCTGGAAGGCTGCAGTCCATGGGGTCGCTGAGGGTCGGACATAACTGAGTGATTAAACGATGAAGAACTAGCTGGAAGGCTATATACCCAGGAGATGGGAAAGCAGGAAGGAAAATTCAGACATAGCAAAGCATGGGATATTTTAGTCTAGAATCATCCTGCATGGGATTTAGAACAAAACAAGAGTTCAGGGAGACAGAAATGGGACACAGAAAAAAATTTTAGCAAATGTGAAGTTAAACATGGGTTATTTTAAAGCAGGGTTGGCAAACTATGGCCTATGGTTCACATCCAGCCTTCTGTTTGTTCTGTCCAGCACCATTAAGAATGTTTCTGTATTTTTAAATGGTTGGAAAAAAATTTGAAAGAAGTATTATATTTGTGACACATGAAAATTATTTCAACTTCCAGTATCTCTTACTAAAATTTTACTAGAACACAGTTATGCTCACATGTTTATGTATCATCTTTGGCTGGTTTCACACCACAGCAGTGGAGTTGAATACTTGTAACAGGGATTGTATCATTTGAAAAGCCTAAAATATTTACTATCTGACCATTTACAGACAAATCTGGTAGGGATGACCAAAGAAAGCTCTGCAAGTCTATAAACTGGGCAGCCAGCCTTCTGTCTTGCCATTGGGCCCCTGAAGTTTCATGTGACCTGGAAGTAAACGTAAAAGTGTTGTACCCTCTGAGGTGCTGCTTAGGCTTTGCAAAGAATGGGGGCTTTGCTCCACTGGTCAATTCAGCCCCTAGGGGTACACATCTCTTTTCGATAAACCCCATCCCTACCCACTGACCCAGAATCCATAGCTGTAGATACAACTATTATCATTTAAGATTCAGCTATCTTTAAATAAAGTTTACTAAAGGAATTGATGGGCTAGTTTGGAAATTTATGAAAATGCTCTCCAAACTGCAGACACTGATGTAAAAACAGACTTCAAAATACAGCCTCTTTATAAATTGTAGACTTGTACAGTGACTTAAGAGTATCGTGAAATTTTCATTCATGTGGTTGAGCCTAAGTCGATGTGACTTAACAGTGTTAAGGCTCATAAAAGATGACTAGGGCCTGGAAGCATGCCAGTAAAGGTTTCCTGATTATTACATGCTGATTACTTTAGACTATTGTTGGAAAGCTAGTGAATGAAGCAGACCGGATGTAACACTAGAGATTAGCTTTATGAATTGGAATTTATCACTGATTTCAAGTTATGTCTGGAGGAAAAGATATAGGGATAGGAATTAAATAAGGCATGGCTTAATTCACAGAACTTAAACTAAAATGCCTGTATGGATAAAATTTATATATACTCTGCAAAAACATTTCTAGTTTTTCAAGTTTAAAAGCATGAAATTTAAAGTTTTAGAGAATTTTTTTTTTAATCCATTACAGAAACACTTATAGAATGCTTCTGAGGTACCTAAAGCCATAACTAGTCCAGGGTAATACAAAAATAGATGAAAAAAATCATTCATTTCCTCAAAAATAAAAAAAAAATATTACTCTTTCAAAGAGAAAACCAGAAGAGTAAAGCAAAATTAATTAACTAATAAATAAAATGAAAGTGCTGTTGAGGGGCCTCCCTGGTGGTCCAGTATCTAAGACTCCACACTCTCAATGCAGGGAGCCTGGGTTTGATCCCTGGTCAGGGAACTAGATCCCACATTTTATAGCTAAGAGTTCACATGCTGTGACTAAAGAAACTGCATAATGCAACTAAGACCCGGCACAACCAAATAAATTTTTTTTTTTTAATGAAAGTGTTGTTTAGTTCAGTTTTGACATAAGTGAAGTAGTTACTTCAAGATAGACATGCTGATATCTGCAATCCAGTTTCTTAGCAGACAGACTCCTATAAGCAAATGACACAGTACAGGGGAAAAGACTTAAGTGGCACCTTCTGGTCATTGATCCTAAAGTNAGTGATTAAACGATGAAGAACTAGCTGGAAGGCTATATACCCAGGAGATGGGAAAGCAGGAAGGAAAATTCAGACATAGCAAAGCATGGGATATTTTAGTCTAGAATCATCCTGCATGGGATTTAGAACAAAACAAGAGTTCAGGGAGACAGAAATGGGACACAGAAAAAAATTTTAGCAAATGTGAAGTTAAACATGGGTTATTTTAAAGCAGGGTTGGCAAACTATGGCCTATGGTTCACATCCAGCCTTCTGTTTGTTCTGTCCAGCACCATTAAGAATGTTTCTGTATTTTTAAATGGTTGGAAAAAAATTTGAAAGAAGTATTATATTTGTGACACATGAAAATTATTTCAACTTCCAGTATCTCTTACTAAAATTTTACTAGAACACAGTTATGCTCACATGTTTATGTATCATCTTTGGCTGGTTTCACACCACAGCAGTGGAGTTGAATACTTGTAACAGGGATTGTATCATTTGAAAAGCCTAAAATATTTACTATCTGACCATTTACAGACAAATCTGGTAGGGATGACCAAAGAAAGCTCTGCAAGTCTATAAACTGGGCAGCCAGCCTTCTGTCTTGCCATTGGGCCCCTGAAGTTTCATGTGACCTGGAAGTAAACGTAAAAGTGTTGTACCCTCTGAGGTGCTGCTTAGGCTTTGCAAAGAATGGGGGCTTTGCTCCACTGGTCAATTCAGCCCCTAGGGGTACACATCTCTTTTCGATAAACCCCATCCCTACCCACTGACCCAGAATCCATAGCTGTAGATACAACTATTATCATTTAAGATTCAGCTATCTTTAAATAAAGTTTACTAAAGGAATTGATGGGCTAGTTTGGAAATTTATGAAAATGCTCTCCAAACTGCAGACACTGATGTAAAAACAGACTTCAAAATACAGCCTCTTTATAAATTGTAGACTTGTACAGTGACTTAAGAGTATCGTGAAATTTTCATTCATGTGGTTGAGCCTAAGTCGATGTGACTTAACAGTGTTAAGGCTCATAAAAGATGACTAGGGCCTGGAAGCATGCCAGTAAAGGTTTCCTGATTATTACATGCTGATTACTTTAGACTATTGTTGGAAAGCTAGTGAATGAAGCAGACCGGATGTAACACTAGAGATTAGCTTTATGAATTGGAATTTATCACTGATTTCAAGTTATGTCTGGAGGAAAAGATATAGGGATAGGAATTAAATAAGGCATGGCTTAATTCACAGAACTTAAACTAAAATGCCTGTATGGATAAAATTTATATATACTCTGCAAAAACATTTCTAGTTTTTCAAGTTTAAAAGCATGAAATTTAAAGTTTTAGAGAATTTTTTTTTTAATCCATTACAGAAACACTTATAGAATGCTTCTGAGGTACCTAAAGCCATAACTAGTCCAGGGTAATACAAAAATAGATGAAAAAAATCATTCATTTCCTCAAAAATAAAAAAAAAATATTACTCTTTCAAAGAGAAAACCAGAAGAGTAAAGCAAAATTAATTAACTAATAAATAAAATGAAAGTGCTGTTGAGGGGCCTCCCTGGTGGTCCAGTATCTAAGACTCCACACTCTCAATGCAGGGAGCCTGGGTTTGATCCCTGGTCAGGGAACTAGATCCCACATTTTATAGCTAAGAGTTCACATGCTGTGACTAAAGAAACTGCATAATGCAACTAAGACCCGGCACAACCAAATAAATTTTTTTTTTTTAATGAAAGTGTTGTTTAGTTCAGTTTTGACATAAGTGAAGTAGTTACTTCAAGATAGACATGCTGATATCTGCAATCCAGTTTCTTAGCAGACAGACTCCTATAAGCAAATGACACAGTACAGGGGAAAAGACTTAAGTGGCACCTTCTGGTCATTGATCCTAAAGTTGGAAAGGGCAATAAAGTTGTTAGAATCTGAGAGGGATTGGACCCACAACAGATACCAAAATCCCAAGGATGCTCGAGTCCCATACTTGCCCTTGGTATCCACAGACTCCAAATCTATGGATTCATCAACTGCAGATCCAGATCATAAATATTACATGACGTGGTTGATTGAATCCATGGATGTGGAACCCCGTGGATACTGAGAGCCTGTATATTTATTGAAAAAACTGAGTATAAGTTGTACGCATGCAGTTCACGCACATATTGTCAAGGGTCAGCTCTATTATTCAAAATAAGGTACCATATGCCAGTGATCTGAATCCTGACTTAGTTAATCTGTATCCCCAGGAGTTAATATCATGCAATAGATATAAAAAGGGCTTATTACACTTGTTAATTAGTAGTAGTTTCACTGCTTTATTGTGAATGCAAATTTTGAATGTGTTTGGAAAATATAATTCTGAAACTGGTTTTAGGAACCTCTAGCCGATGGTCAAAACAAGAGTGTTTTGGCTATGTTAAGTTACAAAACAGTGTGAGGCCAGAAGTCTGCCCCGGGCAATTTTTTTTTTTTTTTTTGGTGGCTGGGTCCTGAGACATGCAGTTTCTTAGTTCCATCATTTTAATTTATTATTCTGCATCACCTTGATAAGGATAATAGGACTTTCTCAGACTCTTGTGAAAAGAGACTGCTTTAAAATATCCAGCAAGAACATAATTAACCCTTTGTTGAATGGAACTAATAATAAATAATAATAGTCATCATAATAAATTCTACTATAATAAGCGTGCTGCTGCTGCTGCTAAGTTGCTTCAGTTGTGTCTGACTCTGTGTGACCCCACAGACGGCAGCCCACCGGGCTCCGCCGTCCCTGGGATTCTCCAGGCAAGAACACTGGAGTGGGTTGCCATTTCCTTCTCCAGTGCGTAAAAGTGAAGTGNTTCTACTATAATAAGCGTGCTGCTGCTGCTGCTAAGTTGCTTCAGTTGTGTCTGACTCTGTGTGACCCCACAGACGGCAGCCCACCGGGCTCCGCCGTCCCTGGGATTCTCCAGGCAAGAACACTGGAGTGGGTTGCCATTTCCTTCTCCAGTGCATGAAAGTGAAAAGTGAAAGTGAAGTCGCTCAGTTGTGTCCGACCCTCAGCGACCCCATGGACTGCAGCCTACCAGGCTCCTCCGTCCATGGGATTTTCCAGGCAAGAGTACTGGAGTGGGGTGCCATTGCCTTCTCTGATAATAAGTGTAATATGATACAAAATAATATCCTAATGTCATCTACAAAGGGAAGATGACATATGTAATGTGCTTACACACTGTTTAGGACGTAAGGATTGCTCAGGATGTATTAGTTTTATTATTGTTATCCCCACCTACTGGGAATAACAGTGATGCAAATGAACCAGAACTATTTCTTCTGAAGCTTGGGATTAATGGCATAAATTTTCATGCAGCAATAGACTTTCTTTCCTTGAGTTACATTTGCCCTTGTTGGTTTCATTTTTTTATAAACTCATTCATTCATAACACATTCATTAAAAACCATTCAGGCAAACATTTAGTGAGCTTAATTGTGCTGTCTTCCCTTATATTTTTAGGGCTACACCAAACTTTCAAATGTATCTTGATCCCTGTCCTCAAGGAGATCACAGTCTACTAGGGAAGCCAGATGAACAAATCAAACATTAAGATGTCTGCCATGAGATAGATATGCGTTGGTACAGAGAGGGAGAACTTCCAGGCCAAGCTTGTTGGTGTTAAGAAAAGCTTCCCTTAAAGGGGTGGTATTTGGGCAAATATTTTAAGAAATTAGTACAGTTTAGCAAGGTAATAGAGGTGGGGGCCAGAATCATTCCAGGGAAAATGAGACATTTTTTAAAAATGCAGTTATATTTTTGGCAGAAGCAAAAGATACATGTTGGGTGTCTTATTTGCCTGCTTCAAAATCTGATACAGAGACAAGATTCAGAGTGTCGGTGCAGTGGGGTGATCCCACGAGACACTGGGAAGACTCTAGGAAAGAAGAGGTAGCACCAAAGTTTACTTTATCAAGTCAGTTACCACTGTGGTCAATGTGAATACATGGAAATCAGTTACACTGGGAATTTCTGGGAGCTGATGTAGGACACAAACCTTAGAGTTATCTAACCAGAGGATAAGGAAGTTGAAGTACTCATTTATGCATCAATTTTTGATATTTTTTCTTTGAGGACACTTAGAGGAGAAAGACTAATAGGCAGTTGGAAGTCAGTTTCACTAAAATAGTAAGGACTTGAGACAGGCTGGTGGGGTGGGAATACCAACATTACTCACTGGATTTGACAGACCTAGAAACTAGACAGAGGAAGGAACAGATATTGATGTCTTCATATAATGCATGTGAATTTGAACTTTCTCCTTAATATTGTTGTTGTTCAGTCCCTAAGTCGTGTCCCACTTTTTGCAACCCCATGAACTGCAGCATGCCAGGCTTCTCTGTCCATCACTATCTCCCTGAGTTTCCCCAAACTCAAGTCCACTAAATCAGTGATGCCATCCAACCATCTCAACCTCTGTCACCCCCTTCTCCTCTTGCCCTCAATCTTTCTCAGGATCAGGGTCTTTTAAAATGAATCAGTTTGCATCAGGTGGCTAAACTATTGAATTTTCAGCTTCAGCATCAGTCCTTCCAATGAATATTCAGGACTGATTTCCTTTAGGATTGACTGGTTTAATCTCCTTGCTGTCCAAGGGACTCTCAAGAGTCTTCTCCAGCACCACAGTTCAAAAGCATCAATTCTTTGGCCCTCAGCCTTCTTATGGTCCAGCTTTCACATCCATGCATGACTACTGGAAAAATCATAGCTTTGACTCTGCAGACGTTTGTAAGCAAAGTGATATCTCTGTTTTTTAATATGCTATCTAGGTTTGTCATAGCTTTTCTTCTAAGGAGCAAGCATCTTTTAATTTTGTGGCTGTAGTCACCATCCACAGTGATTTTAAAGCCCAAGAAAAGAAAATCTGTCACTATTTCCACTTTTTACCCCTCTAGTTGCCATGGAGTTACAGGACCAGATGCCATGATCTTTGTTTTTTGAATGTTTAAGCCAGCCTTTTCATTCTCCTCTTTCACCTTCATCGAGAGGCGCTTTTGTTCCTCTTTGCTTTCTGTTATTAATGTGGTATCATCTGTATATCTGAGGTTGTTGATATTTCTCCCAGCAATCTTGATTCCAGCTTGTAAGTCATCCAGCCTGGCATTTTGCATGATTTACTTTGCAGCTTTAAAATGTTTTTTAAAAGAGGTAAGGAAAGTTTTGTTTTATAACACTGGCTTCTGCTAATTTTGGAAGGTGGACCGTAGGGAATAGGCTAATTTAGAAATTACAGCAGTTCTGACAAATGAATTAAGGTGGTACAGGGGGATGTAGAAGAATGGGTGGAATAGAAAGAGATTAAAGTGAAGAAATTCTGAATACATGTGGAAGGAGGAGATGAAGACACAGATTGCAGGTTTCTGTTCTGAAAATCTAGGCTGAAGGCAGTACCTTTCACTCAAATTGAGGATTCCAACAGAAGAAAACAAGTGAGGGAATGGTCAATGAGATCAGATTTGGAAATTCTGTATGTGCGGCAGGTTGCATAATCCAGAAAGCAACAGATATTAGAGCTGAGACATAGATTTGAGCTTTCTTGGAATGNAAAGCCCAAGAAAAGAAAATCTGTCACTATTTCCACTTTTTACCCCTCTAGTTGCCATGGAGTTACAGGACCAGATGCCATGATCTTTGTTTTTTGAATGTTTAAGCCAGCCTTTTCATTCTCCTCTTTCACCTTCATCGAGAGGCGCTTTTGTTCCTCTTTGCTTTCTGTTATTAATGTGGTATCATCTGTATATCTGAGGTTGTTGATATTTCTCCCAGCAATCTTGATTCCAGCTTGTAAGTCATCCAGCCTGGCATTTTGCATGATTTACTTTGCAGCTTTAAAATGTTTTTTAAAAGAGGTAAGGAAAGTTTTGTTTTATAACACTGGCTTCTGCTAATTTTGGAAGGTGGACCGTAGGGAATAGGCTAATTTAGAAATTACAGCAGTTCTGACAAATGAATTAAGGTGGTACAGGGGGATGTAGAAGAATGGGTGGAATAGAAAGAGATTAAAGTGAAGAAATTCTGAATACATGTGGAAGGAGGAGATGAAGACACAGATTGCAGGTTTCTGTTCTGAAAATCTAGGCTGAAGGCAGTACCTTTCACTCAAATTGAGGATTCCAACAGAAGAAAACAAGTGAGGGAATGGTCAATGAGATCAGATTTGGAAATTCTGTATGTGCGGCAGGTTGCATAATCCAGAAAGCAACAGATATTAGAGCTGAGACATAGATTTGAGCTTTCTTGGAATGTAAACAATGGTTGAAACTGTGTAAGACATTGTCTAAGGAGGCTCTTGGCTCCCAAAAGATGAAGGAAAGATCTAGTGGGGAACAAGGCAAGTAAGCAATTATGGGACAAAAGTATTGGCATAAATGCCAGAGAAATTAAATTTGAGGGGAAGTGAGAAAACTCTACCCAGAGAATCTTTTTATCTCAAACACGAAGGATGAGTCTGTATTTATTAGTGGGATGGTTAGGAACTGGAGCATTTCTGGCAGGACTCAGTTCAGTTCAGTTGCTCAGTTGTCGCTCTTTGCAACCCATGGACAGCAGCGTGCCAGGCCTCCCTGTCCATCACCAAACCCTGGAGTTTACTCAAACTTATGTACAGTGAATCGGTGATGCCATCCAACCATCTCATCCTCTGTCATACCCCTCTCCTCCTACCTTCAGTCTTTCCCAGCATGAGGGTCTTTTCAAATGAGTCCGTTCTTTGTATCAAGTGGCCAAAGTATTGGAGTTTCACCTTCAGAATCTGTCTTTCCAATGAATATTCAAGATTGATTTCCTTTAAGATGGACTTGTTGGATCTCCTAGCTGTCCAAGGGGCCCTCAGTCTTTGGCGCTCAGCTTTCTTAATCGTCCAACTCTCACATCTCTTCATTCTTTCTGGAGTTATTTCTCAACTGATCTCCAGTAGCATGTTGGGCACCTACTGACCTGGGGAGTTCATCATTCATTGTCCTATCTTTTTACCTTTCGTACTGTTCATGAGGTTCTCAAGGCAAGAACACTGGTTCCTTTTCCAGTGGACCACGTTATGTTAGAACTCTCCACCATGACCTGTCTATCTTGGGTGGCCCTACAAGGCATGGGTCATAGTTCCATTGAGTTAGATAAGGCTGTGGTCCATGTGATCAGATTGTTTAGTTTTCTGGGATTGTGGTTTTTAGTTTGTCTGCTCTGTGATGGAGAAAATAAGCGGCTTATGGCAGCTTCTTGATGAAAGAGACAGACTGAGGAGGAAACTGGGTCTTGTTCTAATGGGTGGGGCCATGCTCAGTAAATCTTTAATCTCATTTTCTCTGAAGGGCGGGGCTGTGTTCCCTCCCTGTTATTTGACCTGAGGCCAAACTATGGTGGGGTAATGAAGATAATAGTGACCCCCTTCACAAGGTCCCACGCAGGCACTGCTATCCTCAGTGCCCTAACCCTGCATCAGGCCACCACCAGCCCACACCTCCGCCAGAGACTCCTGGACACTCACAGGCAAGCCTTGGTCAGCCTCTTGTGGGGTCACTGCTCCTTTCTCCTGGGTCCTGGTGTACACAAGATTCTGTTTGTGTCCTCCAAGAGTCTGTGTCCCCAGTCCTGTGTAAGTTCTGGTGGCTCTATAGTGGGGTTAATGGCGACCTCCTCCAATAGGACTTTCCTGGTAGTTCTGACGGTAAAGTGTCTGCCTACAATGAAGGAGACCGAGGTTTGATCCCTGGGTTGGGAAGGTCCCTTGGAGAAGGAAATGGTAACCCACTCTAGTACCCTTGCCTGGAAAATCCCATGGACAGAGGAGCCTGATAGGCTACAGTCCATGGGGTCACAAAGAATCAGACATGATTGAGCGACTTCACTTTCCTCCAAGAGGGCTTATGCCATACCCAGGTCTACTACACCCAGAGCCCCTGCCCTGCAGCAGTCCACTTTGACCCATACCTCCTCAGGAGACACTCAGACCCAGTTCTGCCTCAGTCTCTGCAGGGTCTCTGGGTCTTGGTGCGCACAAAGTACATTTGAGCCCTCTGAGCATCTCTAGCAGGTATGGGGTCTGATTCTAAATGTGATTTCACAGGACTGGCAGGACTACTTGTTGGAAAAACATATTTTAGGTGGCAAATCATTGAACTTGTGATAAATCAATATAATATCAGGCTAAAATTTGTTTTTCCATTATTGCTGAAGAAAGACAGTCCTTGAATATGAATGTAAACTCCTTGAGTGTAGGAGCACTCTTTTTATCCCTGGTAGCAAGCATACATTAGGTACTTAATAAAAATTGGTTGAAATGATAGGATCTATTCAAATAAATAATGTAATGTAATAAATCCCAAAATAACTTTGGAAAGACTACTTGCCTACTTAACTAAGAGAAAAACTTGTAATCAGGTCATTTTATTCATTTAATAATTATCTAATCCACTACTATATTCCCTTGTGGCTCAGCTGGTAAAGAATCCACCTGCAATGTGGGACACCTGGGTTCAATCCCTGAGTTGGGAAGATCCCCTAGAGAAGAGAAAGGCTATCCACTCCAGTGTTCTGGCCTGGAGAATTCCATGGACTGTATAGTCCATGGGGTCGCAAAGAATCAGACATGATTGAGTGACTTTCACTTTCACACAAGTTGCAGGGCTTCACAGCTGGCACAGTGGTAAAGAACCTTCCTGCGAATGCAAGGAATGAGAATTTGACCCCCTGGGCTGGGAAGATCCCATTTACACACACACACACACACACACACACACACACACACACACACCCCAAGCTCCTGTTTACACACACACCCCGTCAAGCTCCCTTATCTGTGTGTCTTAAAGTGAAAAGTGAAAGTGAAGTCTCTCAGTCGTGTCCGACTTTTTGCGACCCCATGGACTGTAGCCTATCAGGCTCCTCCATCCATGGGATCTTCCAGGCAAGAGTGCTAGAGAGGATTGCCATTTCCTTCTCCAGGGGACCTTCCCAACCCAGGAATTGAACCCGGGTCCCCCGCATTGCAGGCAGATGCTTTACCATGGGAGCCATCAGGGAAGCCTGTGTGTCTTATGGCCCCATGCTGCTGCTGCTGCTAAGTTGCTTCAGTCCTGTCCAACTCTGTGTGACCCCATAGACGGCAGCCCACCAGGCTCCGCTCTCCCTGCGATTCTCCAGGCAAGAACACTGGAGTGGGTTGCCACTTCCTTCTCCAGGCTAAGAATACCCATCTGTGAGTCCTAAGGCCCCATAAGAACACCCAGAAGGCAAACAGTGTTTTACCCTGTCTTCCTTAGTAGATAGAAACAACCTACCCGACCCAGGAATAGAACCAGGTTTCCTACATTGCAGGCAGATTTTTTACCAGCTGAGTAGAAACAATAGTCTATTTAAATAAAAAAGTATCTGATTCAGACTTTTATTTACATAAACAGGCCCTTCTGTTAGTCCCAGCTAGTCTATATTCTATCTAAACTAGCCCACCTACATAGCCTTAATTTGTTACTCCTGATTCTGGTAACTTCAATATAAATTTCCCTAACACCTAACATAGCACCTGACTCAGAATACTAACTTTGTAATAAGTATCTGTCGACTAGCTCTCAGGAATTAGTTGACTTAATGATTAAAATGAGGACTTCAAATTGTGTATTTAAAAGTTCTCTGCATCATGGTGAATCTGTTATTTTTGACTGTACCAAAATCTTTCTTCAGTCTTCTTGGAAAGGTGCTAGTACTATTTTGCTTTAGAGATCCATCCCTCAGTCACTGGATGCAGTTCTAGAAGGCTCCTGAAAGTTACATTCCCTCTCCAGGCCAAGATATGGGAACAGGACAATGCTAGGCAAAGCCTATAGTTTTTAAATATAATTTGAAATTTGAATAAAGTGACACAGGAATTGAAGACCAAAGGTACTTCCTACTCTATCTACTTTAACTCATATCTTTTCTTAACATTGTTTTCAGATTTTTGATGTATGAGCGACCCACAAACTGCAATAAATTTTAACACATTCAGAATTAGATTCTGTTGCTTGTAATCAAAGGATTGTAGTCACACATAGTTCTAAAATTCTGTGAAACAGGAGCGAGAGGCAAAGAGTAGAAAACACCAGAAGCACACCAAGTGGTTGTGCTGTGCTTAGTCTCTCAGTCATGTCTGGCTCTTTGCGACCCCATGGATTGTAGCCCACCAGGCTCCTCTGTGGGGATTATCCGGGCCAGAATACTAGAATGCGTTGCCATTTCCTTCTCCAGGGGATCTTCCCCACCCAGGGACCAAACCAGAATCTCCTACAATGCAGGCAGATTCTTTACTGTCTGAGCCACCAGGGAAGACATCTACTCTGGAGTGGGTTGCTGTTTCTTTCCCCAAGAGAATCTTCCCAATCCAGGGATAAAAAGTAGGTTTCCCACATTGCAGCCAGATTCTTTACCATCTCAGCCTCCAGGGAAGCCCACGAACACTGGAGTAGGTAGCTTATCCCTTCTCCAGGGGATCTTCCTGACCCAGGAAGAAGGAAAACAAAACAAAACACTGAGTAGAGAGGCATATTAAATATGAAGCCAAAAGATAAGTTTTACCAAACAGATCTTTTTTTTTTAACCCCCCAAATGAGGTATATATATATTTTAAGTGTGAACCTGTAGTCAGTGGCTTTCAAATTTGGTGACCATAATTATCACTAGGGACTCTTGTTTAAATATAGATCTCTAGGCCTTGCACCCAGAGGTTCTGATTCTGCTGGTCCATGAGGGGCCTGGGGATATGCATAACTACAAGCTTCTCGGATGATTCTTGGACCATGCTTTGAAACCCGTGCTTTAGGTACTACTGTGTATGAAAAAGAGCAGCTAATCAGATTGGCAAGTACAACAAAACAGGCCTGCTCCCAGCTCAGTTTTGCTAAACAATCCCAAACTTCTAGTTCTAGTTTTGTGAGAGATAATGGTGACCTATCCAGTGGATTGTATGTATATTATATTATTTGTATAATAAAACAAATGCTAATTTCAATTTTTGTTTTGCTGAATAAGAGTCATGAAATTATGAAGGAAGACTTAAAAAACTAAAACTATTATCTTTTCTTTATAGTCCAATTTTTGTAATTTAGAGAAGAGCACTTTTCATATGGGTATAATTTTATTTCCTACTGATCTTTTATATACACACTTGTATTCAATCAAAATGCCACCATCTGCATGACAAGAAAATCTTTATTACAAAGGGTGAAAATTCATTATTACAGAGAATTCCTTAAAGCGGAGGTGGGGAAGTACCAAGATATTAATATGCTACTAACCAGTGTTACATGCTGGGAGGGATTGGGGGCAGGAGGAGAAAGGGATGACAGAGGATGAGATGGCTGGATGGCATCAGTGACTTGATGGACATGAGTCTGAGTGAACTCCGGGAGTTGGTGATGGACAGGGAGGCCTGGCGTGCTGCAATTCATGGGGTCTCAAAGAGTCGGACTGAGCGACTGAACTGAATTGAACTGAACCAATGCTACAATTAAAGTTATCAGGCCAATATAGGTATATTCTGTGTAGTTTCCATTGATTTATTTGAAAAATTGAGTTAATTTTTTTTAAAGTCAAGATAACAGGGGGAAAAAAAATTGATTCCATATGGTCCTACCTTACCACACTTACACAATAAAGAATTCCAAATACTTTTCAAGACATATGGTTACTGCTTCTGTATAGGACTTAAAAAAAACCCCTCTTATTTATTTATTTATTTATGACTGTGCTGGGTCTTCATTGCTGCACGGGCTTTCCTTGAGTTGTGGCGGGTGGGGGCCGCTCTCTAGTTGTGGTCACGGCCTTCTCACTGTGATGGCTTCTCTTGTTGCTGATCAAAGGCTCTAGAGCACGTGGGCTTCAGCAGCTGCAGTAGGTGGGCTCAGCGGTTGCAGTTCCCAGGCTCTAGAATACAGGCTCAACTGTGGGCACAATGGCATAGGTGCTCCAAGGCATGTGAGATCTTCCTGGACCAGGGATCGAACCTGTGTCTCCTACGTTGGCAGGTGGACTCTTGACCACTGAGCCACCAGGAAAGCCCCTATATAAAAGCTTTATATAAAAACTGTAAGACAGATATGTTACAGGAAATAACCAAGGCCTGTCTGTGTTTATATACAGTATCTATTTTTGGTTAAACTGCTATTTTACTTAACTACGTTTATGACATTTTATGATACTTGATTTGTAGTAATTACTCAGTTATACCATAGATACCATATAAAACTTTCATCCTGGAAACAAAGAAGAGCATTTTTAAGTTCCTTTTAAACTTTAAATTCAATTCAACATGATTCAAATATTGTTTATTGAAAACATATAAGAGGCTCTTTACTCCAGTAAACACTGGGGGGAAAAAAATCTCTAAAGTGAAAGATTTTATGATACAAGCCTAAAAATTAAGAAATTCAAAAGTAGATTGAAAAAAAACACAGAAGCTAGCAAAGGCATAATAAAGATGACAATGAGGTCATGGTTGTAGAATATGTAACTCAACACACAGTCCTCAAGGAAGTCCATGTGATAGGACTACAGTTAACAGAAGACCTCTGTTCTCTGTCCTACTTCCTGCCCATGACACTCACAAGGTTTAACTATGGAGGAAAATGTGCAGTAAAAACTAGAGTCTGAGCACTGAATTCACATTCAGGAATTAGTCATGGATTCGGAGACGCTCTTTTCATTATTTATATACCAATCATAGAATCAAATAATAAACACAGAACTTTTATTAGAACTTCAAGCTTAAAAAAGTTGTTTTACTCTATGCTGCTGGAACATGTGACAATCACAATAGACCATGTAGACTGTGACTTTCACCAACAATTTACCAAACATCCCCTTTCTGCAGCAGAGAAAGGACTAGGTTAAAGGGGAGTTATTTCTCTTGTAACCCTTCTTTGCAGTATTTTGCATTGGTCTTTGGCTTTTCCTTCCTGGTAATCTTCATTTACCTGATAATCCTTGCTTTTGATGATAGTTCTCAGACTATGGAGAGTGGGGGGAAGTTCAGTTGCTTCCATCATTCCTGCACCAGGAATATGGGGATTTTTAGTTCAATTCACCATGACTCAACAATTGTTTATTGGATATCCATGTGATGCTCAGTACTTCGTTAGACACTAGAAAGGACGCAAAAGATGTATTGCAGGATTCCTGCCCCCAGGACCTGGAAATCCTGTTGAATGGTAGATAGATAAGAACCAGATAGAGTACTATGAGATGACAGGTTAAGTTTTGGGAATGAGGGTGTTGATGGTGGCAGTACCCATAGCAAGGAGCTGTCTTGTGTTATTAGACTTTTTTTTTTTTAATGAAAATTTGCATACTATGTCTCTTGGCTTACACATGCTTTTACTACTGGAGAGAATTATAGTAGAAACATTCTTACAAAAACCAGGAAGGACGGTATTCAGCTGAGTAGAAATGTGCAAATTATGAGTAGATGGTTGTCTCTCTCGGTGCTAGAAGGCTGGATTACATAAAGCAGATGTGGATAATAAAGGAAAGGAATTCTGTATCTGCTGGAATGTACATTTGGATGATTATCCTATCACACACACACAAAAAAGTGATCTTCAAATTCCTTTAACCCTGAAGCAAAGTTAAATGAAAAGAATACATGGTTGGCCACTTCGAAATCTTGCCCAACCAGAGTCAAACATAAAATTATCAGCAATGAGTAGTAAACTGAGAAATGAACTTTGAAAGAGAAGCAGAAAATGGAATTGAGCTCCAGGGAAATATTCTTCCCCCCAACTTGGAGTTAGGGCAGCCTTAAAGGTCTTCTGGACATGGTCTGTTTTTTGCAAGGATTATAACATCGTCATCTGTGTTCCCTTTATTAAAAGTGATTGGCTAACTAGAGGTAAAAATCAGTTTAGTACTACCACAAAAATGATAGGTTTTTCTTTAGCTGGCTGGGTCTTAGTTGCGGCACACACAGTATCTTTGTTGTGGTATGCAAACTCTTGGTTGTGGCATGTGGGATCTAATTCCCCGACCAGGGACTGAACCCGGGTTCCCTGAATTGTGAGTGTGGAGCCTTAGCCACTGGACCATTTGGGAAGTCCAATGATAAGTTTTATGCATTGATTTTATTCATGGCTGTGTGAGAGCCGTATGGCTCCAATATAAAATGCTACAAAGCTTCAGCATAGTTTTTCTTGGTGAACAGGCAATTGAAGATGGAAGACAGTTCACTTAGAGCCTGTGGAGCACCTTAAACTTTCATAAGCAATAACTTTGACTATGCGTTAGCAAGCAGAAAGTCTGTGGGAAGTTACTATATAGAAAGAGGATGATATACATAAGAAGACTAATTAGTAATCAAGATAACAAAATAGTGTTTTTCTAAATAATGTCAGGTATTGGACTTTCCTAGAAGATGAGTTGTAACAAGCTGATGAGCCAGAATTGGTAAGAATAATGTTGGCTCAAGTCTGTAGAGTAAAATGCTTCATTCTGTTTCATACCATTTCCTTTTTTTAGGACTCCTTTATGCAATGTAAATAATATTGTTCTCAGAGAGTACAGATTCTTTGGCAAGCCTTTACTAAGTGATTCAAAGCCACCTACTTTTTGAGCACCCACCTTGTTCAAAGCGCCATTCCAGTCTTGAGGCTACAGTAGGATATATATATTCTACCCAGAGTTCTGTGTGGGCTTTCCAGTGAAGATTGAAATCTAGGTGATCCTATTGCCTACACTTCCAAAAAATATGAAAGTCCCACCTAAGGATCTCAGCACCATTCTTCTCTATTCTCTATCCTAAAATTACAGCCTCTGCACTTTTGTACACGTGTGTAGGAGCCTCTACTGCTTATCTCCACCATGCTTTGATTCCTTGTTAGGTACCACGTAAAGTCCCTTTTGCACCTATTGAATACAAGAAAGATACAGTGTTAGGCTAGAGAACTCTTGCCCAAATGACTTCAGTTCAGTTCAGTTGCTCAGTTGTGTCCCACTCATTGCAACTCCATGGACTGCAGCACACCAGGCTGCCCTGTCCATTACCAACTCCCAGAGCTTACTCAAACTCATATCCATTGAGTTGGTGATGCCATCCAACCATCTCATCATCTGTCATCCCGCCTTCAATCTTTCCCAGCATCAGGGTCTTTTCAAATGAGTTAGTTCTTCACTTCAGGTGGTCAAAGTATTGGAGCTTCAGCTTCAGCATCAGTCCTTCCAATGAATATTCAGAATTGATCTTCTTTAGGATTGACTGGTTGGATCTCCTTGCAGTCCAAGGGACTCTCAAGAGTCTTCTCCAACACCACAGTTCAAAAGCAGCAATTCTTTGGCACTCAGTTTTCTTTATAGTCCAACTCTCACATCCATTCATGACTACTGGGAAAATCATAGCTTTGACTAGATGGACCTTAGTTGGCAAAGTAATGTCTCTGCTTTTTAATATGTTATCTAGATGTGTATAGCTTTTCTTCCAAGGAGCAAGCGTCTTTTAATTTCATGGCTGTAGCCACCATCGGCAGTGATTTTGGAGCCCCCAAAATTAAGTCTCTCACTGTTTCCATTATTTCCCCATCAATTTGCCATGAAGTGATGGCACCAGATGCCATGATCTTTCACTTTCATCAAGAGGCTCTTTGGTTCTTTGCTTTCTGCCATAAGGGTGGTGTCATCTGCATATCTGAGGTTATTGATATTTCTCCCAGCAATCTTCATTCCAGCTTGTGCTTTATCCAGTCCAGCATTTCACATGATGTACTCGGCATAAAAGTTAAATAAGCAAGGTGACAATATACAGCCCTGACATACTCCTTTTCCTATTTGGAACCAGTCTCTGTTGTTCCATGTCCTGTTCTAACTATTGCTTCTTGACCTGCATATAGATTTCTCAAGAGGCAGGTCAGGTGGTCTGGTATTCCCATCTCTTGAAGAATTTTCCACAGTTTTCTGTCATCCACACAGTCAAAGGCTTTGGCATAGTCAGTAAAGCAGATGTTTTTCTGGAACTCTCTTGCTTTTTCGATGACCTAGTGGCAATGTTAGCAATTTGATCTCTGGTTCCTCTGCCTCTTCTAAAATCAGCTTGAACATCTGGAAGCTCATGGTTCACGTACTGTTGAAGCCTGGCTTGGAGAATTTTGAGCATTACTTTGCTAGCGTGTGAGATGAGTGCAATTGTGTTGTAGTTTGAATGTTCTTTGGTATTGCCTTTTTTTGGGATTGGAATGAAAACTGACCTTTTCCAATCCTGTGGCCACTGCTGAGGTTTCTAAATTTGCTGACATATTAAGCAGAACATTTTCACAACATCATCTTTTAGGACTTGAAATAACTCAACTGGAATTCCATCACCTCCACTAGCTTTGTTCATTGTGATGTTTCCTAAGGCCCACTTGACTTCACATTCCAGGATGTCTTGCTCTAGATAGTGATCACATCATCATGATTATCTTGGTCATGAAGATCTTTTTAGTACAGTTCTTCTGTGTATTCTTGCCACCTCTTAATATCTTCTGCTTCTGTTAGGTCCATACCATGTCTGTCCTTTATTGTGCCCATCTTTTCAAAGATGGCTTTAGCAAAGTGGCTTCAGGAAAATCAAATCATCTCTTCCCCAACCCCCCCCAATTAAATTCCTGTATCAAACTAAAAGGTATCAAAAATGGTGGCAATATTTCAGCTAACGTTAAGAAAAATTATCACACCACAATCAGACGTTTTCATAATAAGCTGCCCTCATTCCTAAGTAAATTTGATGAACAATGCTGGATAGACAGACTAGATGAAGCAACAAAGTCATTTTACATAACAAGTGTTTCCCAAAGCTTGTCATACCATGGCACACAGATAATCACAATATTTTAATGGTACGCCGGGGTAAAGGAACACTTTTAATGATGAATTGCCTGGAAGCTCTTATGCCTCAGGCCTATTCAGGACCAATATCTTGGCATACCTGTTAATTCATTCATACTCATCATTTGCGAAGCTCTAAGAATTTGATTGTGAAGTATTTAATTCATACCCTAGCAACAACTGAGGTGTTTTATCTAACCCTCCCCAACTCAGCACTTTCAATGAGAAAAGGGTACGTCATTGGATGACACAATTTGAGATGGATGTTGGAATAAGTCTTTTTTTTTTTAATTTTTATTTTTTACAGAAGCAATTGCGCTGTAAATTTTCAAGTGAGATGGTCAGAAAAATCATTGAGAAATTCTTAAGCAAGAGTTTACCTGCTCAACCTTTTTGTTTTAAAAACAAGCAAGGCACAGAGGTCACACATTAGTGTTTTTATGGAGGGAAGTTATGAAACTAGATGAAGGTAAGATTTCAGTCTCAGGCACTTTGCACCACATTAGTGGTTTCCGACTGGCAGCCTCAGCATCATGTGAGAACNACCTGCTCAACTTTTTTGTTTTAAAAACAAGCAAGGCACAGAGGTCACACATTAGTGTTTTTATGGAGGGAAGTTATGAAACTAGATGAAGGTAAGATTTCAGTCTCAGGCACTTTGCACCACATTAGTGGTTTCCGACTGGCAGCATCAGCATCATGTGAGAACTTGTTAGAAATGCTACTTCTCAGGCACCACCCCAGACCGAATGAATCAGAAAGTCTAGGGGTGACACCCTATAAGCTGTGTTTTAACACTCTCCAAATGGTCCTGAAGCACATTAAAGTTTGAGAACCATCGCACCCCCATGGGGCTCTCTCACTGAAGGCTGGAGAAGCTGATTTTGGAGTAAGACTGGCCCTATGCAGTCAGAAGCTAACCACCAAGCTGGACCATTAGTGGGGGGAATGAGGCCTCACCCTGAGAGTGCAGATGGGCTTTTGGGTTAAACAGTAGAAGACGCAGATGGTTAGTAGTGTAAGGGAGATTCCAAATTCAGGATCTGAGTGGGCACTCCAATTCTCTAAGTATGACTGGGTCTTTTACGGCCTAGGCCTTACTTCCGTCTTAACTTCAATAAAAGTTCCACCTCTGTGAATCTGGGAACTTTAAGGTTATATTTAAAAGTTTATAATGAAAACCAGTAGCAGGAAAAAAATGTCACTTTTCAAAATTGACCTTTGTTGCTTCCTGTATTAAACATAATTATTTTAGAAATGAAAACCTCTCTAAATGTACTTTATATAACAGGTGGAAGATTTGGGAAGAGAGGAAAAAAAAATCTTGAGATACCTAAGTCTAAATCTGCCTATTTTATATTATAACTGTTAAATTCTTTTGCTCTGAAAACCACTCAAGTTTCTTTTCCATGTGACTCACTGGCAAATTTCTGTTCCTTAGATGTGGGTCCCGCATTGTGTGGATCAAGGATATCAAATAACCAAAATATGAAAAATAAAATAAGCACAGCTTATATTTTAGTCTAAGAATAAGGAACTAAACAAGTAGAAAATCCCCTTTCATGATTGAGAAATTCATGTTAAGCTTAGCAATATTAGTAGTATTAAAGTACTTTTATGTTATGTCCTCAGGATATCCATAAATAATAAAAGCTACAACTGACACTGTTGCCATTAGTTAAATATGGCTCATACAAAGATCTTATAAACTACTTCTAAAAGCTATACTATGTTTCACTCATTTCCTTTTCTCCCCCTCTATCCTTTTTAAAAAAGTGGACTCATATTTTTGGATTGTGATGGTGTGTGAATGCATGCTCAGCCTTCCAGGCTTCTCTGTCCATGGAATTTTCCAGGCAAGAATACTGGAAAGGGTTTCTAAGCCCTTCTTGAGGGGATCTTCCCTGCCTAGGTATAGAACCTGCATCTCCAACATCTCCTGCATTGACAGGCAAATTCTTTAGCACTAAGCCACCTGGGAAGCCCTGAAACCATAAGATAATTATCATGGTTATATATTCAATTTTTTGTCAGATAGTCTTCCATATGCTACTCAGAACTAAGCCATTTCTGTATCAGAGATTGTAGGTACAAAGAAAGAAAGGATTTGTTAAGAGATACTGTGAAATAAAATTAAGATCTTATAGTAAAAAGTTTGTTGTTATTTAAGACTGTTTCTTCTGGTCTTTGTGTCTTTCCTTTGCAAAGTGCACTTTATTTTTAGGTGTGCAGGTATAATTAGAACTCAGTGTTTTAAACTTACAAAATTGTAAAAAAGAATGCTACTTACATATTTAAGTCTTCAGGACTAACATGATAACACGGAGCTCAAATCTCTTACAAAGCTTGCCTGAACACAAAACCATGATGCTTCAGGCATCTACCAGAGTGGTACTGGCTTGTTTGGTAAGATAGTTCTGAAGACTTTTTTAACACAAGCAGTCTTTCAAATGTACCAGCAAATTCCACATCTGTAAAATTTTTCATGAAAAGTAGAAAATGTCATGAAGTATACTGAAAAGTAATCTGTGCTGATATAAGAAAGGTATTGACTTGTTATTTTCTACTCTGAAGTATAAAGTTAGAGAGAAATTGAGAAAAGGAGCTGTTTGTTTAATAAAATAATTACCATTTTGAGAACTGATCCAGCTTTCATGGGTAAAAGAAAAAGTCTAACTGTGTGAACAAAATAAAATGTTGAAAATATTTAATTCTCTATTGCACAGCAGTGAACACTATAGAACTTAATCTCTCTCCTCTAATGAATACTCATTATGAGAGGCTAGGTTTCTGGTTTTCTGAGACACTTACTCAATGACTAGTAATTTAAACTGACTGCTACAACTGAATTGTAACTTCCCTACCAAAGGCCTAGAATCAAGTTATGTGGTTATGACTAGGCAGTGTTAAAGAAAATTACATTTCAATAATTCCTCTTCCATCATAATATTTTTCCAAGTCTCTGATACAAAGCTACTCCTAAATACACTTTTTGAGAACAATCAGACTGTTTTCCTCATGGTCTGCGGATTCCTTCACTTATATTATTCCATTATTCTTCATTTTTATAATTGTTCTTCTTCTTCCTCAGTATTTCTGCAGGCACTCTGAAAAATTATCAGGTACCTTATTAATGATTCTAAAGATCTTTATCTCATTTCTATTATCTCAAGGAAAACTGGAAAAGAAAGTGGAGTTCATATCTGTGGTGAATCTATTGTGTCAAATACAGAGAAGTGGAGTTTTTACATATAGTCCTTGTGAATGCCATAATCCTAAGAGGTAGCTGTTATGGCACCCCTTTTGCAAAGGAGGAAACTGAGGTCCACAGAGACTTAGTAATACATACGGGGACAAAATGGTATTTCAACCTAGTTGTGAGTAACTCTGTAGCTCATGTGACTTGGTAACCTAAGTAAAATATCGCCCGTGGAATTTTTACTAAGGTTAATGATAATTGTTTGCTGTATTTGCTCAGTCGTTCAGTTGTGTCTGACTCTTTGCAGCCCCATGGACTAGCCTGCCAGGCTCCTCTATCCACGGCATTTCCCAGGCAAGAATATTGGAGTGAGTTGCCATTTCCTCCTCCAGGAGATCTATGCAACCCAGGGATGAAACCCACATTCCCATGTCTTCTGCATTGGCAGGTGGATTCTTTACCACTGTGCAGCCTGGGAAACCAATTATAATTATACCTTTATATAAAAATATCTTTAATGACTAATATTTTCAAAGCACTATTGCATATATCATCCTGTTTTAAGACAGCTGGTAGAATGGATGATTTGGGGGGCTTGAGGAACAGCAATAACATACATAAAGTATAATATCCAATGTAAGACAAGTGCTTAGTAGCTATTATTATTACTACTACTACTGATCCTTCCAGCAGGCTCATACTTAGAAGTTAGGTAATCCCAGAGCCTGGTGGGCTGCCGTCTATGGGGTTGCACAGAGTCGGACACGACTGAAGCAACGCAGCAGCAGCAGTACAGCTATCATGCCCTCTTGATCAGCTTTTCCTACAAAGATGAAGCCTATTCACATTATTTTCCACAGCAAGAAATACTTTAAAGTTTATTTACAAGGCATTTACTTACAAGAATCTCAAAACCCCACGTTCAACTTCAGATTGTTTGCAATGAGGCAGGAAGGGAATGGAAGGGAAGTTGGTGTGAGACAGGCTTACAATCTTTCCCAGGCAAGTCAAAATTAGAAATTTTGCATTCCCTCTCCAAAATGAGTCTCCTTTCCACTGCACCAAAATGATAGCGGAGGATTTTTTTTCTCTTGTCGTCATTCTCTTCTTACAAAAGGGAATGAAATGGCGAGCCTTTCCTTCAGTTCCTTGCTTGCACAGGGAGGGAGAGCCCCCTGAAGCAGTGCAGACCATGCTTGTTTACTGCAGCGAGAGTCGTTATCATGACGCAGAGGATGGTTCCGGTTGACTTCTGTGGCTGCATTCCCGCTCCCCGGATAGTAGGCAGAGAACTGCAAGAAAAGTGCTTGGTATCAGTGACTCACAGCAAGACAGGAAATCTCGAGAGGATCCACCCTTCCTTCCTGCCCTCCAGACCAGCTGAGTTGCAGACCACAGGCCACAAGAAGCCTAGAATCTTGGTGAGCAGGGCTGAAGCCCTAGACTGAGTCAGGGCCACTGCAGGGATGAACTGCATGAACAAGTCAAGACTGAGCTGTGGGGAAAGCCCACACTCTTCACCCTAGAGAGCACTGTTTCTGTTGCGATTTCTCTCTTCACTTTCACCCAGTATCTGCCTGGTATATTCTGGTCTATGCATTGTTCTTAAACAATGGGCTTGACGCAGTTAATTGAGTGTGCCTATTTGCACCATGACTAAAAAGCATGCAAGAATTGTTATCAATCATCATTACCAAGCAATGTCTTCACAATACAAATGGCAGTGTCTCTCTCTCTCTCCAGAAAAATGTAAATACACCTTCAGTAGTTTTGAACCTAGTGTAGAATTGCTTCAATTAAGTTATATCATGTTTCTCTTCATGAGAGCAGTAAATGATTATAATGATGATAAAGGTTAACAATTATGATGCTAAGAACTGCAATAAAGCGAAGTTGCTCAGTCGTGTCCGATTCTTTGTGACCCCATGGACTGTGGCTGACTAGGCTCCTCTGTCCATAGAATTTTCCAGGCAAGAGTACTGGAGTGGGTTGCCATTTCCTTCTCCAAGGGATCTTTCAGATCCAGGGATCGAACCTGGGTCTCCTGCATTACAGGCAGATGCTTTACCATCTAAGCCACCAGGGAAGCCAGGTAACAACTGCTGTAAGGACTTCATGTATTTTAAGTCATTTAAGTCTTACAAACGGGCTTCTCTGGTGGCTCAGTGGTGAAGAATCCACCTGCCAATGCAGGAGACATGAGGACTCGAGTTCGATCCCTGGGTTGGGAAGATTCCCTGGAGACGGAAATGACAATCCATTCCAATATTCTTGCTTGGGAAATCCCATGGACAAAGGAGCCTGATGGGCTATAGTCCACAGGGTTGCAAAGAGTCAGAGATGCCTTAGTGACTAAAAACAAACAAAAAAACAACAAAGTCTTACAAATATTCTTTCAGATAAGCATTATTATTGTTCCCCCTTGACAGATAAGGAAGTTATCAAAGTACATGAAAGCCTTTTCACTGTCTCCCCAAATTGTTTTTAAACCTCATAAACAATAAAGTTCAAACATACCAACAAAAAATACACATGAAGTTGCTGCTTTGTGATTTAAGAGTCAAATGAATAAATGACACAAAATGGTTTTATATACATTTCTCACATCTGGCCAAGTTCAGTAGTACATTTCCAGTTCAAGTCAAAACTCTGAAAGGAATCACTGCAACAGACCAAATTTGTCAGTAGCTGCTGTTTAGGCCCTTTCCCTCTCTTCCTGCAGGGCAGCAATGTCAGAAAGTGAGAGATGTCTGCATTCCTGTGGGTTATTAAATATAACGTTTCAGTTCTCACCTCCTTTCATTTTCTTGCTCTCTCCAAGCTCAGCTAGCACCCTGTGTTCCAGCCATGCCAAAATACTTTTAGTGCACTTGGTCCTTGTCATGTGTCTTTGAATAAGGTGTTATTTTCTCTGAAAAGTCATCTTCCCCTCTATTCCATCCAGAGAGTGCCTGCAGCGTTCAGAACTCTGTCCATCTGTTCATACACTGAAACAGTATGTATTTATTATTTATTTTCGGCTGTGCTGGGTCTTCCCTGTTGCATGGCCTTTTCTCTAGTTGCGGCAAGCAGTAGCTATTCTCTAGTTGCGGTGCGTGGGCTTCTCATTGCAGTGGCTTCTCTTGTTGTGAAGCACAGACTCTAGAGCAGGCGGGCTTCAGTAGTTGCAACACATAGGCTCAGTAGTTGTGGCTCCCAGGCTCTAGAGAAAAGGTTCAAAAGTTGTGGTGCATGGGCTTACCTACTCTGCAGCATGTGGGATCTTCCTGGATCAGGGATGGAACCTGTGTCTCTCCTGCACTGGCAGGTGGATTCTTTACCACCACTAGGGAAGCCCCTCAGAGAGTGTTTGAAAGTGAAAGTGAAAGTTGCTCTGTCATGTCTGACTCTTTGTGACTCCATGGACTGTATAGTCCATGGAATTCTCCAGGCCAGAATACTGGAGTGGGTAGCCATTCCCTTCTCCAGGGGAATCTCCCCAATCCAGGGATCTAACTCAGGTCTCCTGCATTACAGGCAGATTCTTTACCAGCTGAGCCACAAACTGAACACTGATTATGAGGCAGACAGGAGGTGGGAGAGGGAACAAGGTGACTCTTTTGATGAAATTTTCATTTTACTGCAAACAGACAAAGTTAAGAAAGATAAAAGGATGGATGAGGTAGGGAAGGAAGGAAGGGAAAGGAGGAGGGAGGTAAAGAAGAAAAGAAAGTGGAGCAGGCAGTACTAACTCAATGTGGTTAGTGTTAGATGGGTCATATGACACTGAGTGACATCGAGTGTCAGGAATCGGATCACTTAAGCTGAGCTCTGAATGACAAGAGGGAGCCCGTCATGCAGAGCCCACTAATTCAAAGGCTCTAAGCTAGAGAGCAAACCTGGTTCTCAAGAACTGAAAGGAGCCAACGTGGCTGAGGTGCTGCCAGAGGGCAAGGCAGCTGCCAGACCCCACTGACTGTAAGACCTGTAAGAAGTTTAAATTGAAAATTTGAAGCCGAGGATTGAGAATCTAATATATTTTGATAAATTCCTCTGGCTATTGAGTGCACCATTGGGCTTTAGGGCGTCAGGTATAGTAGCAGGCAGATCAGTTATGATACATGTGCAAGAGGCATCACGGCGATTCTTTTTTTTTTCTATGCTCACACATTTTGCAAGGACTCAATATTAACATCACCCATTTTTTTAAAAACAGATATAAATTTTTTCCTCTTTTACTGGATAATCAGATCTTTGAAATCAGGAATGAATCATCATTCCACAATAAACATTCCCTGGCATAAATAAAGTAATGGAAGAATGAATGAATAAAATAAGGTCCCTGCCCTCAGAAAGCTTAAAGTCTCTGACCCAGACATCNGATAAATTCCTCTGGCTATTGAGTGCACCATTGGGCTTTAGGGCGTCAGGTATAGTAGCAGGCAGATCAGTTATGATACATGTGCAAGAGGCATCACGGCGATTCTTTTTTTTTTCTATGCTCACACATTTTGCAAGGACTCAATATTAACATCACCCATTTTTTTAAAAACAGATATAAATTTTTTCCTCTTTTACTGGATAATCAGATCTTTGAAATCAGGAATGAATCATCATTCCACAATAAACATTCCCTGGCATAAATAAAGTAATGGAAGAATGAATGAATAAAATAAGGTCCCTGCCCTCAGAAAGCTTAAAGTCTCTGACCCAGACATCCATTCAAGCAACCAGAGTGCAGAGTAGATCATTCACATTGTGAAAGAGATAAAAAGCATTATATGTGAGGACAGAGGAAGGAGAAAGTGGATTATCCAATTGACTGTGTGATACTGAATCAGAACATCAGAGTCTGTCGTTCTTTTTTTTTTTTTTTAACACAGTGGGATGTTAAAACAAAGTGGCAGGAGTCTGACAGAGAAACAGTTGGGTCTATTTCCCCTTCTAGTGCCACAGGTTTAGATAAGGGCTGTATTTAGACTCGGAATTCTGGGTCAGCATGCAACTCAATAAATCTGTTGAGAAATGATTTCTCTCTGCTAGACTATTTAAAAAAAAGCAAACAAGAGTGTCAGATTACTTTTGGATTGTTCAAATTACTGCAGAACCCCGACATTTAGGAGAAGTGTTCACGTTCTAAATGTTCTTGGAGTTATACAATGATCAGCCATGAAGAAGAGGCAAGTGTGTTTCTAGTGTATTTCTTTCCTCTGTTTTAAAAAACTTTTTAAAGCCATTATGAAAAAAAAAATATTTGGCCATGCCATGTGGTATTTGGGATCTTAGCTTCCCAACCAGCAATCAAATCTCTGCCCCTATATTGGAAGCTCAGCGTTTTAACCACTGGATTGCCAGTTAAGTCCCTCCTTCTGTCTTTTTTGTAGTTCACTCTCCCCAGGGGGCTCCTTTATCTCCACCAAAGCATTCAGAGCCTTCAAGTTGCACAACTACATGCCTTTTCCCTTTCACTCCTTTCCCTTTCTGTTTCATTCCCCCTTCTCAATCTACCTCAACTATCCATTTATCTATTTATCATCAGTTAGTTTTTGCCTCCTAACAAAACACTACAATATTTGACTTAAACTATTTATAATGTCTCACAATCCAGTATTCTGGCCTGGAGAATTCTGTGGACAGAGGAGCCTGGCAGGCCACAGTCCATGGAGTTGCAAAGAGTTGGACAGGACTGAGCGACTTTCACTTCACTCCAATTTTGTGAGTGATCTGCCTAGCTCTTCTGCATTAGGCCAGCTCATCTAGGGCTGAATGCTCTAAAATAGCTCCTTCTCATGTCTAGGGCAACAGCCAGATCACCTAGGATGCTTAAGGCCCTTCTTCATGTGATCTCTCATCTTCAAGAATGTCTGTCCACATGATGACAAAAAAGTCCCAGTAACAAGAGAAGGAAATCCAACCAGTCCATCCTAAAGGAGATCAGTCCTGGGTGTTCACTGGAAGGACTGATGCTAAAGCTGAAACTCTAATACTTTGGCCACCTCATGCGAAGAGTTGACTCATTGGAAAAGATTCTGATGCTGGGAGGGACTGGGGGCAGAAGGAGAAGGGGACGACAGAGGATCAGATGGCTGGATGGCATTATCGACTTGATGGACATGAATTTGAGTGAACTCTGGGAGATGGTGATGGACAGGGAGGCCTGGCATGCTGCGATTCATGGGGTCACAAAGAGTCGGACACAACTGAGCAACTGAACTGAACTGAACAAGAGAAAGAAAACCTATCTGAAACACTTTTAAAGCCGCTGCACTACATTTTCTAATGTCCCATTAGCCAAAGAAAGTTAGCTGTCCAAGCCCAGGTTCAAAGAATAGAGAAATAAACTCAACTTTTTGATGTGAGTCACAGCAGAAATTCCATTGTAGAGGGATACGCATACGGAGATATATAAGTAACTTGTGAGCACGTTGTGATCCCTCACACTATCATTTTGGAGAAGTACCTTAAATTTAATTCACACTACAGCGATACTGAGAACTTCCAGATGTACAAGCTGCGTTAAGGAAAGGCAGAGGAACCAGAGATCAAATTGCCAACATTGACTGGATCATAGAGAAAACAAATCATGTGTGACAAATGGAAAGGAGTGTGTATCAATGACTTGACCTTACCAAATACCTTGTACATAGCTGTTCAATAATTTGCTCAATAAATACTGGGTGAATTAGTTAATTTATGTGTACATGAGTGTAAGTATATATGTGAGCCTAATAGTGTATCAAGACAGAAGGATGAATTTGGGCACGTAAAAACATCAGCTCTCTTCCAAATACACCACCCCCCACCCCCCGCTCACCATGAGGTCAAGAGACAACAGCAGTGTGCAACTGACATGGGCTTAAAAGCCTGCTGAACATACTACCTGTGTAACTTTGAGCAAAATTAGTAACCTCTCTAAACCTTAGTGCCCTCATCTATAAAATGGGCATAATAATGCCTTTGCTACAGGGTCATTATAAAAATTAAACAAAATGATAAACACAGAATACCTAAACCAACACATGACACATAAGAGATATTTAGTAATTAGCAGGGAGCAGAAGCCAAGTCTAGCTTCCCACACAAATGCTATTCTTTACTCCTTCCTTCCCTCAGCCCTAGTGCCACTTTCCCTTGGTGGTCTGCCTTCTTCCACCTGCCTGCCTTTGATTAGCCCAATCAGAGAAATGAGAATGGCAGGAAGTGTGGAAATTCAGCTTTCCCCACTTTAGGTTCTATCAGCAATATGTCATTCCAGCTGTGTCAATAGCAAGTAATAGGAAAGAGTGGACACAGTTCATCTTACCTCTAAACTAAGCCTCTTGCTACCCATTGTCTGCCATTTTGGTTCTGCAGAAACCTACAGCAGAAAACAACTACCTAGCCCCAGATTTGGCAGCATCATTTATGCATTGAGGAGGTATGGAGAGATTTCACTCAAAGTTTGTAGACAGAACACATGGCTCTCTTTTGGCACTTTCTCAACTCACATTTCACTGAAATACCTGTTTAAAAAAGAAATAAATTCATAATAAATCCAAGCATAAGGGAATGAAAGACTTCTATATATTTCTCCAAGATATGCAGAGGGTGGGATCATAGGTTGTCTGGATTCAAATGTCAGCTCGGTCAGTCATAAGCTATATGACTTTGAACAACTCTGTTTCCTTATATAACATGTGAAAAATTACAGGACCTGTCATATTGGTTTGTGGTATGGGTTGGCCAAGTTATATGAAGCACTAGGATACTTCCTGGAACACTGTTCAACAAAAATTAGGTTTCATTGTTATAAACAGAAGACAAAGAGTTTACAACCAAGAAATTACAGAGAAGAAAACTGGAAGTTCAAAGCTTGGAACTGGCAAGAATTCCAGGGGAAAGTGAATGAAAAATCAGGGGTATTAGTTTTATGTTTACAAAAAAAGCTTGAGAGTCCATCTTCACTCCATTTTTACTCTCACACCTACATGCAGGGGTGATATGTTCCCCAGTTAGACTAAAACCGAGAAATCTTCTCTAAAGAAATTGAATAACTTGTCTGTGAAGGGCTAAGGCTCCTGTTGTGGATGCCTGATACATTAAGTAGGATCTCTGTTTTTATTGACTAAATAAACGATTTACCTTTAAAGGAACACAAAATAATACATGAGGGGAAAAAAAGGAATTCACAACCTAGGCAACTTTTCTGAAAGTTCATTATGTCAAAGATAAGAGCCTAAACATTTTTCAGAGAAGAAACAGGTTATCTACAAAGAAATGAAAATCAGCCTGGTGTCAATCTCCTCCTCAGCAAAACTGGTTGGCAGAAGATAATGGAAAAATGCGTTAAAAGTTCTGAGTGGGAATTCTTTGAAATTAGAATTATATACCCCTCTAAATTATTTTTCAAGTTCAAAAGATACTTTTAGAGATGCAAGACCTTAGAAAATTTTATCTCCCATGCATATTTTATGGGAAAAAAATATTGGGGGATGTACTAGAGCAAAAGGAAAAAATAATCCAAGAAAAATAAGGTCATGGAAGCCAAGAAACAAGTGAACATGACAGCCAAGAAAGAAAACTATGAAAAATAATTAGATAAAAGTTGTTTAGCTGGCTTAGAAAATCATGTTGAAATACTCCTGAAGGAAATAGTAATAATAAACTGGATGATCTTTGACAAGATGATTGCATACTATAATTCTGCCCTCAAGAAAAAAAAAATCAGAATTTTCAAACAAAAGTGTATAAAGAAATCACAGTCTAAACATAAAATAGACTAAACTGTGTGGTATTTAATACATTGAAAAAGAGGAATCAATTTGACCTTGATACCTTGAAATATTATTGAAATATTCTTCTTCAGCTAGTACAGGTTAATTGACACAAGGTTATATTTCCTTCCTATAGACTTTATAGGTCTAATCATACTACTTTGTACCTTAAGTAATAATACTCACATTATATAATAGTAAAAAAGTTTTCTACTTAAAAAAAATTTTTTTTGACTCAACCTATTGGCAAAGTGTAGAATAATCAACCATTCAGAACACCTCAAGTGACAGAAACATTGATATTATAAAAAAGTTGGAACATGTAAACAGGGCAGAGATGGAAGAAAGTACATTGATTTGCTCATTTTATATGATTGTGACTACAAATTTCTGAAGTTTATAGACCAAGAAAGAAATACTAGTAGTATTAACAGATATAAAGATCTCCTCTCAGGATCTGTTTTCTTTCCTGAAAACCTAACTTGATTATATATACTCTGTCTCACAGAGGCTTGGCCATGAATGTCAAAACAATTAAAGGTATGAGAGTACTGGGGGAAATAAAAGTGTCTATCATCTAAGTGTGTGGCTTCTCCAGAAGTTTGGCCATTTTCTTATGGATCCTAACTGCAAATCACCCAAGTATATTTTAATATATCCACATACTTCCATCAGCTTCCATCTGTGTAGTTCTCATTGTTTCCATCCCATGTAGAAGTATAAGCCTTTAAAGTTGAAAAGGATATCAGAAACTCTTAAGCTCACCTTCTGTTTTTCATAGGTGAGGAAACTGAGACCACACAAAGTCAACTGACTTGATAAAGTCCAACAGCAATTAAATGACAAATTAGTCCTAGAACTAAGTATTGTAAGTCCTTGGGCGATGTTTCATATAATTAGGGAATGTCCATTATATAAATAAATGCACATTTCTAACTTTAAAATGGTATATTCCATTACTTGTATATAGTCGTAACTATTTTATTACATAAAATTTAATTATTTGTTTTATATGCTAATATGATCTCAAGTAGATCTACAAATTCTATGTGAAGTTTCACATCTCTTAGCTCCTCTCTGCTTTGTTTTATTTATTTTTTTTAAATGAGGTGTCTTTTTAAAAAATATTTATTATTTAATTGATTGCTCTAGGTCTTAGCTACAGGCAGGTGGTATCTTTAATCTCTGTTGTGGCATACAAGATCTTTAGTTGATGTGAATTCTTAGTTGAAGCATGTGGGATTTAGTTCCCAACCAGGAATCAAACCCAGGTCTCCTGCATTAGGAGCATGAAATCTTAGACACTGGATCACCAGGGAAGTCCCAGTTCCTCTTTGCTTTTTCAGATGAACTGGGCTATAGCAAGCTTCCTATAAAAAAGGAATTGGTTTATTGTTTCTCTTTGGTATTTTTTTAAGTCTCTATTTGGAGCCATTTCAAACTTACAGAAAAGTTGTTCAAAGAAAACCTGATCACTGTTTACCAAGATTTAGCAAAATTTAANTATTTGTCTTTCTCTTTCTGCCTTATTTTACTTAGTATAATAATCTCTAAGTCTATCCATGTTGTTACATGTGACATTATTTCATTCTTTTTTTTTTATGGCCAAGTAGGATTCTATTCCATGTATGTATGTACCACATCTTCTTCATCTATTCACCAGTCGATGGGTGTTTAGTTGTTTCCATGTCTTGCTTATAGAATATTCTTTTAAAGGGAAGCAAAAAGAAAGCTAAGATTGCCTTGTCTGATCACCTCATCTGGATGATAGATGAAAACTGGATTTAATTATAAAGATAGGTACTAGCATTGGAATGCAATGACATTTTAACACTAAGCCTAATACACAGAGTTAAGTACTTGACATTTCTTAAAATACACTGAGCTACCAATTGCATGAAAATTTTCAGAGACCCTCCAGTGAAAATGTTAGTTGCTCAGTTGTGTCTGACTCTTTATGACCCCATAGACTGTAGCCAGCCAGGCTCCTCTGTCCTTGGAGTTTTCCAGGCAAGAATACTGGAGTGGGCTGCCATTCCCTTCTCTAGGGGATTTTCCCAACCCAGAGCAAACCCAGGTCTCCTGTACTGCAGGCAGATTCTTTATCATCTGAGCCACCGCCACCAGGGAAGCAGAGATCCTCCAAGAAAATTTTAAATTACAAAATTGGTACAATATGGAATAATTCAAATGTTAACCTCTTCTGTGAATCCTGTGTATCTATAGGCACTTAATATCAAAAAGACCTTAAGCTATTCTGGTGTTTAGTATGTGAAAAAGTATAAGTTTTTGCCGATCAAATCAAGCAAACCTTACCATGGTAGAAGCAAATTTAGAATTTTAGAGGTGAATATTTAATTGTTTAAAAGTCAAGGCAAGATCTCCTTTCTTACAGTTTACTATTACTAGAAAAATTCATCTATGACATTTAAAATCAGACAGTAGCATTTAAAAGAATAGTACAAATGCCAGTTGAAGGGACTAGATTCACAGCTCATATTCTTCTGGTCCTGAGCAGTCTTCATAAACTTTCAAAGCAAAGTTCTCAAGTCCAACATACTAATGGCCATAGAGTTCCCCAGAGCAAAGTTTTCACACATCCCTGGGACAGCTGGTGAGTCTCAGTCTTTGAAGTGAGATGCCTGGAGTTAATAACCAGACTGGCTGACTGTGGCCCTGCCTCTCTTCACTTTTGCACCCAGGTGAAAGGAGGAGCTGACATCACTTGTGTAGACAGCAATTCTGTGCTAAAAGCTAGGAATCAAACAAGTGAAGTCTCACAGCCGCTTTCTATGACCTGTTTTCTTCCTATGGAGTGAAAATCTAGACTTCAACATAAGCTTAGAAATGACTGAAAACTGAATTCAGCTCTTAAGATGAATAGGATTAAATATTAGGCAACTTAATAATCCATTAATAAAATAGGTCAACAAATAGTAATATAAAGATTTGAAGAAACGATAAATATGAATCTATTAAATGTTACTATTTATAAGATCATGTCTTAAAATTGCCCAAAATTCCATTCTGAATTTTCTACTAACCTTTATTTTGCCTCATTAATGCTAAAGACTGATTTTCAAAGTATGGCTTTAATGTAGCCAGCTCACAAATATTTGTCCTAAAAGGGGTCAGGTAGAAATATAATATTAAATTTCAGGTCCTAATTTTGTTTTTAAAATGTGTGTTAAAGTAGTTATAAAACTGAGAACTATGACTGTGGGTTTTTTTTCTTTTAATTTCTTGTTTGCTTTCATTTGTGTTTTCTAATTTCTTTATGTTTATAATTTTTACAATCAGACAAAAGTACATTAAGGCAGAGCCAAACTCTAAAAGGAGGCTTTCACCTGCCCACCAGCACACCCAGATATGCCCATGCAGTAAAAGAGAAGAGGTGGAATATATTCATTACACAACTAGTATTTATTGAGAGCCTACTATACATTAGATGCCATGGTATGTCCTGGATAGTTATGGAGCCTCCATAATCCCTAGAGCCCATTTCCTCTTTCTAAAACAATCTTACTCCATACCTTTTCCCCATCAGAAGAGAAACAACGTGGATAACCATTAGCTGGACCCAAATTTTAAATCCATGAAAGCAATATCAAAATTTAACATAAGACTTCAAAATGAACTGAATCCTGATTTAAATCCAGGGTAAAGCAAAGTAAAATTAATCTAAACTAAGTATATATCCGTAATTGCTATATATGTTTATTTTTTGGTTGAGCTGGGATTTAGGACACAAAGGACATTTTTTTTTTTAGTTCCAGCATGCAGAATCTTTAGTTGTGGCATGTGGGATCTATTTCCCTGACCAAGGATTGAACCCAGGCTCCCTGCATTGGGAGCTCAGAGTCTCAGCAACTGGATCACCAGGGAAGTCCCTGTTTATTAGTTTTTATTATTTAATAAAGAACAAAAGAAAAAGGAATCCTCTATATTAAGTACCATTTTTTCACTAGGCATTAAGTATTATAATTTATAAGATACCTATAATTCAATCAATACAATAATTATATATCAGTCCTTATTTTTCAAGTGGAGAAACTTATCCATATCACCAAGCTTAAGAAAGCAGAGCTAAAATTATAATCTACTTGTTCTAATTTCAAAGACAAACAATCTATCAATTTCTTAAATTACTAGGGAAGTAGGAGGGGCTTGAGGTGAAGTACCAAATACTGTATAAATACAACTGATAAGTAAAAGTTTCTTTTAAAAACATTTTTCCTCAATCACTTATTCTACCAAGGCAACCAAAGAAACAGAAGACAAATGGATGATTAATATTGGTCTTTCTCTGCCTGTGGGTAGATACCGTATTAGGAGTCTTAAAACAGACAAGATACTGGAGTAGAAAACACAAAGAAGCCAAAACTCCCAGTTAATTCATTAAAAAAATAAACCTATGAAAAATTGTGAATGGTCTCTTTAAAACTGTATCAGGTACTATCAACACCTCTTGTTTTATTAATAATTCCTTCACTGAAACTTAAAAAAAAAAACTTGTGCTTCACTTATACACGTTTGCTATAATTTAAAAGTATTGAGTCAAATTTTAAAATAAAGTTCCAAATACCTGGTCCAGACATAATCTTTTAAATTCAGTTATCTCCAGTTATTGGGAAGCAGTTTCACTTGGCCACTATGTATGTGACTTTGACTAAATCCATTCCTTCTTTGCAGTGTAAGTTTCCTATTTTAAAACAATAGGGACTAGGTAGCTATAAATTCAACGAATCTGAAAACAGTAAATATTGGTTTTATCCCAATGTTTTATGTAGGTTGTATGAAAATGGAAGAATTTTATTTTTGTTTCAGAACTTTTGTTTACACTGCTTCCGATTGCATGATAAAACATATAGGTAAAATATCTTTTGGAATATGCAATATAAATATGTATATATATGTAAAACATTTTAATTGACTTAATTGTAACGATATTAACCAGAGCCAAGGAGAGCTGGAGGTATGAGACGAAGGTAAGTGACAAGGAAGACCAGCAGCTCTCAGACACCCATCAGCCTCTCCTCTGTCTTTCCTTAACTATTCTACTACAACCAACAGATAGTTCTGTTCTCTCACTTTAGCACATCTCTCCAGCAACATGTCATTTTTCTTCTCCTTTGACATAACACTTCCTGTTCCTTGAAATATACTCCTATTGGAAGAACAAAGTATTTGTTATCTGACTATAGAAAGCTATAGGATGTCTTGAAAGTGGTATTATTGTTATAGGTGTAGGACTTATTGGCCGGGAAGAAATTTTGCAACCCTGATCCTCAGGGTACTGGATGCCAATGAACCTCCTTCCTAATTGCAACAACAAATGCAATAAAACAAAACTCCATGTTACATATACCTATCTCTAGGGAGGAAGTACTTCCTTGTTAATCACTAATTTAAGTCACCTGTCTCATTTACTCCACAGGAAACTGAGCCACAGAGTGATACTCAAGATGATACAGTTCATGAGTAACTCTTAAAATTTATCCTTCTACATACAGAGAAAACAGTTCTGATATGTAACCATACACTGTCATTTGAAGTACTTTCTCCAGAAGTACATATGGTTTTGAATGTGGATATTAACTTCTATGCAATGAGAGATTAGTTTCTATGACAATGACAAAGGCAGAGTAGTAGCCACTGCTATAATGTTTACTTAAAAGAATTAATATCAAATATTTGTGATGTGCACACTGTAAACAATATTCTGTGAGAGCAGTGGTTCTCAAAGTGAGATATGCACACCTTGGAGATATTTAAGCCCCCTTCTGAGGGCCTCCGTGAAGCCAAAACTATTTTTATAATAACTGTAAAAAATTATTTGTCTTTTCATTGTATCAACATTTAAACCTGCAATTCCAAAAGAAAAAAAAATCTGGAAAAAATCTGGGCTAGTGTCTTAGCATAAATTCAAGCAAGGACACCAAATTGTACTTACTAGTAATTGTATTCCATACCACTAGGCACTTGCACTTAAAAAAAAGTGGAAAAAAAAAGTAATATCACACTTAGGAATACACTTGAAAAATATTCTGTGTGACAGAAATTGAAATAAGCATTAAAGCACTTCTGCATCCAGAAATACAAATGGTTTTCTCCAGGAACCCTGGAGCAGGGAATGGCAACCCACTCCAATATTCTTGCCTAGAGAATTCCATGGAAAAGAGGAGCCTGGTAGGCTACTGTCCGTGGGGTCACAGAGTCAGACAGGACTAAATGACTAACACTTTCTCTAGGAAAAGCTCTTGTGTAATTGTTTGGGCAATGAATTAAAGTAGCCTTGTTAACATATCACTGTTCTACTTGAACAAATGACTGACATACTATGGTTATTCAGACTTGAGTATTTATAAATATTATTTTTAAAATGTAAGCTTGGAACTTTGGGTTATCAATCATTCTTATTTGCCTGGGATTAAAGGGTCTGGGGACACAGCTATTCTCATTGCAAAAATGGCAAAAGTACAGGGCATAGTGGAGCAAGGTGGTCACTTTGTTGTCACTTCAGTAAAACAATTAGTAGTATGTGTTGCCAAAGATGATAAATTCAAATTTTTAAGCAAAAGCTAAATTTTAGGAAAACTTTACCCTCTACTCTGAGCTTATCAATTTCCTGGTAGCTAAAAACATTTTGGATAAAAATGGAGGTGCTACTAAATGCTAATGTGATTTTTTTTGATATTGTATAATGAAATGTACTTATATTTGCAAAATTAAAATGTTCAAAATTAGCAAATCAATGTTTTCCAAATAACCAATGCCTGATATTACAGAATTCATTCGAAGTACGTGATAGCCAATGGATTTTAACATAATAAACAAACCAGAAGTTCACTGATACAGTTTCAGACCCACATTGCAAGCAAATTTTAAGAAAATACTACTTGAAAAGTTTGAATGTACAACAACAACAATATCAAATGAGAATATGCACAATTACATAAAAGAATAGAGAAAAAAGAAAAAGATATTTCCAACAGGATATCTACATATCTAGATGAGGTCAGATTATCTTGTCATATTTCAATCAGAACTAGATTTCAAAGCATATCAAATCTAGAAACAGCATATCAAATCTAGAAACATATATGAAAATCCAAATATCTTTCACTAACCCAGACATTAAGGAGATGTGCAAAAAATGAAAGTGTCATTCTTCTAATTATTAATACTGTGTTTTAGAAAACATTTCTTTATTAAAACATTAGTATGTCTTTATTTTTATTTAAATTTTTAGCTTAAAATTTTAATTTATATTTTATTTAATATTTTATTAATATTAAAACATTTGATGTTAGTATGAAATGGCTTATTTAAATATTTCTTAAAATTTTCTAGTTTTGTGGTAGGATTACCAATAGGTAACTGACAAAAACAAGAGCTTTTTTGTGATTCTCAGTAATTCTTAAGAAAAAAAACGTATTTTAGGATTGACTATTTGAGAACTGCCATGAAAAGTGAAAGTGCAGGTCGCTCTGTAGTGCCTGTCTGTGACCCCATTGACTGTAGCCTGCCAGGCTTCTCTGTCCATGGAATTCTCCAGGCAAGAAAACTGGAGTGGGTAGTCATTCTCTTCTCCAGGGGCTCTTCCCAACTCAGGAATCAAACCCAGGACTCCTGCATTGTAGGCAGATTCTTTACTGACTGAGCCACCAGGGAAGCCAGAGAACTGCCATGGCAGGTGATTAATGCTGTGACTTTTATCAAATTCCATTCTTTCCAAAATATTACTCTCTTAGAATACTAACATTCTAGTTCCAGGGATTTTTACTTTTAATTTTGAAAATCAGCTTTATTATAATTTAAAAAAAAGAATTTCAAGGGACCTCGGACTGTAATAGTCATTAATATTGTCCCCCCAAAAAAAGGAAGAAAGGAGATTCAATCTTTAATATGATAACATCTGCGCAATTCTTCAACACAGTAAGAACCATGCTGCTGCTGCTGCTGCTACTGCTGCTGCTGCTAAGCCGCTTCAGTCGTGTCTGACTCTGTGCGACCCCATAGACGGCAGCCCACCCAGGCTCCCCTATTCCTGGGATTCTCCAGGCAAGAACACTGGAGTGGGTTGCCATTTCCTTCTCCAATGCATGAAAGTGAAAAGTGAAAGTGAAGTCGCTCAGTTGTGTCTGACCCTCAGCGATCCCATGGACTGCAGCCTTCCAGGCTCCTCCGTCCATGGGATTTTCCAGGCAAGAGTACTGGAGTGGGGTGCCATTGCCTTCTCCATGCTAGGAGAAGTTTTCATAAGATTCTACTAAGTTCCATGGCTGTGATGCCTCCTGAGAAACATGTATGCAGGATAAGAAGCAACAGTTAAAACCAGACATGGAACAATGGACTGGTTTAAAATTGGGAAAGGAAAGGAGTATGTCAAAGCTGTATATTTTCAGCCTGCTTATTTAACTTATATGCAGATTACATCAAATGAAATGCTGGGCTGAATGACTCACAAGAATCAAGACTGCTGGGAGAAATATCAACAACCGCAGATAGCAGATAAAACCACTTTCATGGCAGAAAGAGAAGAGGAACAAAAGAGCCTCTTATTGAAAGTGAAAGAGGAGAGTGAAAAGGTTGGCTTAAAACTCAGTATTTAGAAAACTAAGATCATGGCATCTGGTCCCATCACCTCATGGCAAATAGACGGGGAAACAATGGACAGATTTTAAACAGTGACAGACTTTATTTTTTGGAGCTCCAAAATCACTGTAGATGGTGACCGCAGCAATGAAATTAAAAGACACTTGCTCCTTGGAAAAGCTATGACCAACCTAGACAACATATTAAAAGCAGAGACATTACCTTGCCAACAAAGGTCCATCTAGTCAAAGCTATGGTTTTCCATATATGGATGTGAGAGTGGGACTATAAGGAAAACTGAACGCCAAATAATTGTTGCTTTTGATCTGTGGTGTTAGAGAAGGCTCTTGAGAGTCCTTTGGACTGCAAGGAAAACAAATCAGTCAATCATAAGGAAATCAGTCCCGAATATTCATTGGAAGGACTGATGTTGAAGCTGAAACTCTAATACTTTTGCCATCTGATGGGAAGAACTGACTCATTGGAAAAGACCCTGAGCCTGGGAAAGACTGAGGGCAAGAGGAGAAAGGGGTGACACAGGATGAGATGATTGGATGGGATCACTGTCTCAAAGGACAAAGTTTCAGCAAACTCTGGGAGATGGTGAAGGACAGGAAAGCCTGGCATGCTGCAGTCCATGTGGTAGCAGACACGATTTAGCGACTGAACAAGAACAACACAGTTCTATTGAACCAATTAATTTTAAATACTAAATTCTTGAAAGACACAGTCTTTGATGAATTCCTAAGGAATGTCATGCTTTATGGGACAATTTAAACCTTAACTGATTCCTAGCATCTTCTCCAAAGTTCATTGGTGGGTGTCCTAGAGAAAAGCTTCAACTAGGTCTTATAGCTGTTTAAGTACTTTGTGGACACTTCTGCTCTTTCAGAGGACAGAAGTTCTACCCTCCAGACAGTAAGGCTTCATGTGAGATCATCCAGTTTTGCACACCCAAGTGAGGATGGCTTCATTTACTCACTATGTGTTCAGAGGCATAACACAACTTTCTTGAGTTAGCTGACTCATTTGTAAAGACAGTACCAACATTCAGGAAAAGTTTTTAGAATAATAGTGGCCTAGAGAAGTATTCAGTAATTGTTAGCTTTTATTTTAAGAACAGATTAAGGAAAAGTCAACTTGTAAGAATGAACCCAGATTAGAATTATAGAAATGTGAAGATTATCTATAAACATAATGGTCATTATTGGGGCATTTACAAGGACTGAATGAGTGATAGGGCTTAGTGATCTGACAGACCTGAAGTTCTAGAAATTAATATATAATGAGAAGTTTGTATCTAATCAGGTTGCAAAAAACATTTAAAATTCTAAGTGTAAAGAATGTCTTCATTCTTAGGTAGATTAATTCCAATGTTATTTTTATACCCTTTCAGTTCAGTTGCTCAGTCATGTCCAACTTTTTGCAACCCCAGGGACTATAGCACGCCAGGCTCCCCTGTCCATCACCAACTCCCAGAGCTTGCTCAAACTCATATCCATTGAATTGGTGATTACAAGTAAACTGAACAAATTAAGACAAAGTTAAAAACCAAAGTATTATGATCCTCAACTTTTAAGACTATTAATATGTATATTTTTTGTGTATTTATCTGTAGCATTTATATTTTATTATTTATTTTTAGCCTATATAAAAATTCTCAAAATATTATACATTGTGATAATTTTGTAAATGTTTTCTACCTTTTTATATTTCCACTGTTTGTTTTCCCAAATGACCTCAATTTGTCAACACTAAAGAAAAACATTAAAAAGAAAATCTTTTCCTAGGTAACATTCTTGTCAATATAGCACAATAAAAATGCATATTATGTATCATAGGAATGTGACTTGCTGCTATTAGAAACCACATTAATTTTATTAAGTGACAACAAAAAGAAAGAAGCAAATTCATAACTGGTACACAATATTTTTGCCATGTAATCAAATGTTTCAACATTATCAGATAAAATTTGACATAATCTTGACTTTATCACATTTTAGATTCTAATATAACCAGTGCAGCTTTCAGAAGTGAGTGAAAACTATCTTTCTGTTCCTATACTTGTACCATAACAATAAGCTGGTTCTGGAGAGAAACTGTTAAGAGTTTCTCCTCCTCTCTTCAGAAGGGAATACTGTTGGTCCAAGTGTTATGTTCCATGACCTTGAATAAATGTTTAATAATTTTTTCAACATTATTAAAACAACTTCAATTATCGACTGCTGGTTTGGTCTGCAAACGTTAACATTATGGTGATGAACTAGTTAAAGTTATGGTTCAGCTTTGCAATAAACCACCAACAGATCAAAAATACACATTTCTGCGAGCTGCTGCATAGTCCATCCTCCTAAAATTCAACAGAGGCCTGACTTGTGGGAGCACAGTATGTTCACATAGAATACTGAATGTGCAATAGGACATTCTCCACTTCTAATTTCATAAATAAACATATGAGCCAAACCCTGACCTGCAGATGTCAAGAAAAGGAATACAGAGAGAAAAACTCTTAAAAACCAAAATTCTTATTCTTAAAACCATATATTTTTCTTTTCACAAATACTCTATTGACTCTCTTTACATAAATGTATTTTTTCAAATAATGTAGTATGTATTGCTACATCAACATCCTAAACATTCTACCAAAACAGTATTAGAACACTATAGTGAACATGTGTTCAAAGTTAAACATCACATTAAATCTATACTGCAAACTTCTTTTTTTGCTTGTCTAGCATCTCTCTAAAGCACCACTGCCTTGCAATTCTGAATCTGTCTTTCTAGTTTGGTAACCTCATACCTGAATCCAGAGGAAGTGTATGGGAATTCTAGATCCAAGTAGTAGTAACCACAATGAATAATTCAGACTGAGCCAGTCAGAATGAATCCTCATCAAAGGCTGGGGTTACGAAAGAATCTAAAGTAGTAGGATATATTAATACTACGCTGCCCAAGAATAAAGGCCACCAAGAAGCACACAGTGCTGGCCACTGGAGAAAGAGAAACTGAATCCTGTATCATTATTTGAAGCCCCAAATCCATCATTAACCAAATTCAAATAACCTCTGAAATTTTTTTAGTCATATACGAAAATAATTCTTTTTTTGTTTTATGGGGCCATGAATTAATCTCTAAGTAACTTCAGGCTTGCAAGGAAAAACATCTTCATTAATACAATCCATTACTCTAGCAATTCAAAGGAAAAAAATCATTATATTTAACATAGATGAGATTGTAATAAATCTTATTTCCTCAATACACGAGGGGACTGTAAATCATTGGTTAATTACAAAGTTTCATATGACCTCAAAATATTAAAGTTTAGGTTTCATTTAACTATAAAACAATAGATACGCACATAATAGTATGGCAATATATCATGCAAATTTTAAATATTATGTAAAAAAGAAAAATTATGAGATAATATTAAGTGAAGGAATAAAAAAAAAGCATTATACTTATTGTAATAATTGTGCCCAGTCATTTCAGTTGTGTCCTACTCTTTGTGACCTCATGGACTATAGCCTGCCAAGCTCCTCTGTCTATGGGATTTCCCAGGCAAGAATATAGGAGTGGGTTGCTATTTCTTCCTTCAAGGGATCTTCCTGATCCAGGGATTGAGCCCATGTCTCCTGCATTGGCAGCCAAATTCTTTACTACTGAGCATTATAATAATTACAGCTATGTAAAGTGGTATATACATGGAGACAAGCAACTCTCAACCCTGGGTGCATGTCAGAATCTCCTGAGAAATGTTAAAAATGTAAAACATGCTGATGCCTCAGAATTTCTGATTTAATTGGTCTGGGGTAGACCTTAGATATTGGTATTTTCCTAAAGTTCTGCCCTAGATGATTCTGATGGGCAACCATTACCAGAAACTTTAGGGTAGAAAAAAAGAAAAAAACAATAAGCTCACTCAAAATAAGTCAAGAAATATTTCAATTTTATACATTCCCTTATTCACAAATTGAAATATTCATATACTCATTGGTCCTTCTTTGCGTTGGCATTTCTCATCCATGGTTAAAACTCAAAGCAGTTCAAGTTTTGATAGTTTTTCTTGTGGTTCAAACAAAACAGTAGCTTAATCATGACCTGTATAGAACAGAGAAGAAAAGGAGAAGACTTCCCTGGTGGCTTAGATGGTAAAGCGTCTGCCTACAATGCAGGAGACCTGCGTTCAATCCCTGGGTTGGAAAGATCCCCTGGAGAAGGAAATGGCAACCCACTCCAGAATTCTTGCCTGGAAAATCCCATGGAGAGAGAAGCCTAGTAGGCTACAGTCCAGTTCAGTTCAGTTCAGTTGCTCAGTCATGTCCGACTCTTTGCAACCCCATGAATCACAGCATGTCAGATCTCCCTGTCCATCACCAACTCCCGGAGTTCACTCAGACTCACGCCCATCGAGTCAGTGATGCCATCTAGCCATTTCATCCTCTGTCATGCCCTTCTCCTCCTGCCCTCAATCCCTCCCAGCATCAGAGTCTTTTCTAATGAGTCAACTCTTTGCATGAGGTGGCCAAAGTATTGGAGTTTCAGCTTTAACAATGTTCCTTCCAAAGAAATCCCAGGGTTGATCTCCTTTAGAATGGACTGGATGGATCTCCTTGCAGTCCAAGGGACTCTCAAGAGTCTTCTCCAACACCACAGCTCAAAAACATCAACTCTTCAGTGCTCAGCTTTCTTCACAGTCCAACTCTCACATCCATACAAGACCACAGGAAAAACCATAGCCTTGACTAGACGGACCTTAGTCGGCAAAGTAATGTCTCTGCTTTTGAACATGCTATCTAGGTTGGTCATAACTCTTCTTTCAAGGAGTAAGCGTCTTTTGATTTCATGGCTGCAGTCACCATCTGCAGTGATTTTGGAGCCCCAGAAAAATAAAATTTGCCTCTGTTTCTACTGTTTCCCATCTATTTTCCATGAAGTGACAGGACTGGAAGCCATGATCTTAGTTTTCTGAATGTTGAACTTTAAGCCAACTTTTTCACTCTCCACTTTCACTTTCATCAAGAGGCTTTTTAATTCCTCTTCACTTTCTGCCATAAGGGTGGTGTCATCTGCATATCTGAGGTTATTGATATTTCTCCCACAATCTTGACTCCAGCTTGTGTTTCTTCCAGTCCAGCATTTCTCATGATGTATTCTGCATATAAGTTAAATAAGCAGAGTGACAATATACAGCCTTGACGNAGCTTTAAGTCTACTTTTTCACTCTCCTCTTTCACTTTCATCAAGAGGCTTTTTAGTTCCTCTTCACTTTCTGCCATAAGGGTGGTGTCATCTGCATATCTGAGGTTATTGATATTTCTCCCACAATCTTGACTCCAGCTTGTGTTTCTTCCAGTCCAGCATTTCTCATGATGTATTCTGCATATAAGTTAAATAAGCAGAGTGACAATATACAGCCTTGACGTACTCCTTTTCCTATTTGAAACCAGTCTGTTGTTCCATGTCCAGTTCTAACTGTTGCTTCCTGACCTGCATACAGATTTCTCAAGAGGCAGGTCAAGTGGTCTGGTATTCCCATCTCTCTCAGAGTTTTCCACAGTTTATTGTGATCCACACAGTCAAAGGCTTTGGCATAGTCAATAAAGCAGAAATAGATATTTTTTGGAACTCTCTCTCTTTTTTTTTTCGATGATCCAGTGGATGTTGGCAATTTGATCTCTGGTTCCTCTGCCTTTTCTAAAACCAGCTTGAACTTCTGGAAGTTCATGGTTCATGTATTGCTAAAGCCTGGCTTGGAGAATTTTGAGCATTACTTTACTAGCATGTGAGATGAGCGCAATTGTGCGGTAGTTTGAGCATTCTTTGGCATTGCCGCAAATAGTCCGACACAACTGAGCAAGTTCACTTTCACTTTCAGGGAAAATTCATATATATACTAAAATCTAGAATATCCTGTACTCTTATTTTAGTAATTTTAATGATTATGCTATTACATTTACAACCTAAATTGTTTCCAGTAGGCAATTTACAGTGTGTGTCCTATATACACATGTATTACCTCCTACCTCACTCTTTTGTTGGACCCTTCCCCTTTAAATGTTGGAGAAACCCAGGGTTCAGGCCTCAACTCTACACTCACCGCCCCCCCACACACACAGCCTAGCTTATCTATGTAAATATGACTGTGGCTATCAACTGTCTCTAGTCCTGACCTCTTTCCTGAACTGCATATATTCAATTGCCTCCTCAAAATCTCCACTTGAATGTCTAATAAACATCTTAACTCTTACCTAAATGAAACTCTTAGTTTTTGCACCCAAAACTGACTCTCTTCCAATGCTCTCCTCAGTTCAGTTTAGTTGCTCAGTCCTGTCCAACTCTTTGCAACTCCATGGACTGCAGCACACCAGGCTTTCTGGTCCACCACCAACTCCCAGAGCTTGCTCAAACTCATGTCCGTTGAATCAGTGTTGCAATCCAACAATCTCATTCTCTGTCATCCCTTTCTCATGCCTTCAATCCTTCCCAGAATCAGGGTCTTTTCTAAGGAGTCAGTTCTTTGCATCAGGTAGTCAAAGTATTGGAGCTTCAGCTTCAACATCAATCCTTCCAATGAATATTCAGGACTGATTTTCTTTAGGATTGACTGCTTGGATCTCAAGAGCCTTCTTCAACACTATAGTTCAAAAGCATCAATTCTTCAGCACTCAGCTTTCTTTATGGTCCAATTCTCACATCCATACATGACTATTGGAAAAATCATAGCTTTGACTAGACAGACCTTAGTTGGCAAAGTAATGTCTCTGCTTTTGAATATGCTATCTAGGTTGGTCATAACTTTCCTTCCAAGGAGTAAGCGTCTTTTAATTTCATGGCTGCAGTCACCATCTGCGTGATTTTGGTTGGTGTTCCCCTTCTCACCACTCATCTAACTATCTGAACCAACCCTCAGATCAACCCTCAGTATTCCCTGATTCTCAGTCTCAAGCCATTCAGCCAATCCTTTTGGCTATATCTTGGGCTTGACTCACATTCTATCAATTTTAATTTATTCTAAGTCATCAGGATCTAATAGCAATTTTGCTTTTATTCTTACCTGAGTAAATTAGGTCAATCATTTCTTTCCCTAGCTTATAAGCCTCTAATAGCTTTCTATCACAAAATAAAACTAATGTCTTTATCCCTGTTGACCAGGCTTTGAGTGATCTGGGATCCAACTCTCTTACTTCCTTTCTCTTGCTCTCTCATGACTCACTGAGCCCCAGGCTCACAAGCTGCTTATTGTGCCTCACAGGTGGAAAACCTGTCCTAACCCCTAGGGCTTTTCTCTGGCTGCTTCTTCCTGAATTTCTTTGACCCCAGATCCCTGCATGATTCATCCCCTTGTACTTCCCTCCAGAGTCTATCAAAGTTCTCCTCAGAATCTTCTTGGCTTGTAGATGGCTATCTTTTTTCTGTGTCTTCACATGGTCTTCCATCTGAACCTGTTTGAATTTCCTGTCTCTTAAAATAATATTGGAGAAGGCAATGGCACCCTACTCCAGTACTCTTGCCTGGAAAAATCCCATGGATGGAGGAGCCTGGTAGGCTGCAGTCCATTGGGTCACTAAGAGTTGGACACAACTGAGGGACTTCACTTTCACTTTTCACTTTTATGCACTGGAGAAGGAAATGGCAACCCACTCCAGTGTTCTTGCCTGGAGAATCTCAGGGTCGGGGGAGCCTGATGGGCTACTGTCTATGGGGCCGTAGAGAGTCAGATAGGACTGAAGTGACTTAGCAGCAGCAGCAGCAGCAGCAGCAGAATAATATCAGTCAAATTACATTAAGGCCCACCCAAATGACTTCACTTTAACTTAGTTACCTTTTTGAAGACCTTCTCTTCAAATAAAGCAATATTGTGAGGTATTGGGAGTTAAGACTTAAACATGTGAATTTGTGGGAAAACAGTTCAGCTGCTAACAATGCCCACATCACTAATTTCTAACTACTTTTCTGTAGAGCTGACATAAATTATTGATACCTAAATGACACAGTCTGAGTGAACTCCGGGAGATGGTGATGGACAGGGAGGCCTGGTGTGCTGCGATTCATGGGGCCGCAAAGAGTGGGACACGACTGAGCGACTGAACTGAACTGAAATGACACGGGGGCTACCTACTCTGTCAAATATATGAACCCTATTATAATTATGAGTCATAGTCTAATGAATCAGCAATTTTGGAAAAAGACAATTATTTATACCTAAATCTATGTTAAAAGAGGTCTTCCTCAAAGTAAATATAGCAGAATCCCAAGTTATAGCTTAACTATGATGATAAAAAAAAATAGAATAGATAAGTGAGTGAATCCCTTATAATGATCTTTCTATTCCACATGGAGAAATGTTATTTCTTTTAAAAAGAGTTCATTTGCAAACTCTCAGTGAAGATGTGGCCAAATGCGAAAACACAAACAAAAAATTAGAGTGAAATGAATATTTTATTTTAAAAGTTCTTTTAAATAGCAGTAACTTCAAATTAATACAACTTGAAAATGCAGTACAAAAATCTGATGGTACTAAGAACATCAATTCAAATTTAAAATATTGGTTAGTTTAATAAAATTTCAGTTTTTGTAAAAAAGTAACATCATTATTTTATAAACCCTAAATCAGGATTTTCATCTTGCTATTATCATTTACCAAACGGCAGGTGGACTGGTCCTTGAATCTATTTCTGTATCAGTGCACACCTGGGAAATAACAGAACACAAGTAACTATTAAAATGTTAAGGGTTACTTATTTTACTCCTAGATTCCAACCAGATTTTTTATTTACTATTTAATTTCTTAATGTAAATGTTTGGAGGAAAAAAAATGAATCAAAGAGGTATTATAAACTTTGGAATAGGATTTATCCAGGGTTAAATGAATTTGTTTAGGAGCTATATACTCAATAAGTTATTGGGTAGGAAATCATTTAAAAATAAAAACAGACTGAAGTACCACCTGCTCTCCTAATATATCATTTGTCCTATAGCATTAAAGGACAAAGATTATCTGTTATGCATTTTCTTGTTTTAGTGATTAATACAAGATATAAAAATGAGATTTTCCTAACCACTTTACTCTCTGTCACTACAAAAAATTAATTGATAAAAGTCCATAATTTTTAAAGCAGAGTGACTCTGATATGATGCAAAGTTTTAAGAACAAAAATTTCTGAACAAAACTTTCAAATGTAAGAATTACTGAGGTATAGTTTAATCTGTTTGCAACTAATAGCCAAAGAGATGAATTCTGAAGGCCTGGGCCTGAGTTATTCATAAAATGCCTTGTTTAATGTTTCTTTAATGAAATCAAATTGTTAAGATAGTGAAAATAAAGAGAAAGGTCAAGTCACTGAGGATAAGCTACTTAACCTTATATCTTATTACATATAACAGCACAGAGTAGAAACCACTCTTCATAAATTGAATTTATTTCATATGCCTAATGCTTATGAATAAATCATCTTCAGTTAATTAAATAATGTGTGCTGCTTTTCTAAAAACCCTACTATCAGTTTTTGGGGTTAGTTTGTTTTTTCCAGATTTGATATATATCTGCTGGGGCACTCCCTGTGGAGTCCAAATGGTGCGCTGTACACACCAGATATTAAGTGAATATGAGAACTTGAGAAACAATGGGAGAGGGAGAAACTAATTAAGACGCAATCAGTAAAACAGCTCAAGATGATACTCTCAACTCCATAAATTAGGCTAAAATGACATTTCATTTCTCACAAAAGAAATCAACAGGTACTGTTACTGTGCTGTATAACTCCCTCCCACACATTCCATTTTTCCAGAAATCTAATTCAGATGCTGTACTTGTGGGTGAGTGGACACATATGCTCATAAACACTCAATAAAAAGCCCCATTTATTTGTCTTTTGCTCCAAATTTTTTTTTTCTATTTCTGAAATACAATTCTCCCCAAGTTGTCAAATTCTAAAATATATTTGTAAAAAGGGAATACAGAGCAGTATTTCCCATTGTCTTCCAACATCATGCTTTGGCACATTTAAAGAGCATCCTTATCCTTATGGAATTTTGTTGATTTTTACTTAAGAAGTACATAATGAAGTTGAGGCTTTCTTTTATTCAAGATTCATTCCTTGTTCATCTGAAGCCAAATGAGGATGGTTCAAGCCTATTCCTGATTTAACTAAAGTAAATCAAAAGGAAAAGGTAAGCGTTTATTTTTTCGATATAAAACTTATGATAGAAAACTTATTGTTTTCTACACAATAGGACCTTTCAAGTTAGAATGCTCTAACCCCATTCCTTTTTTTCTCTACTAAAGACAATCCATTAGAAGGCAGAAAAAAGAATAAGAAGGACTAATCTTGAATATACTCTGCTTTGTAAAGAAAACAAAGTAGTCATTCCTCAAACATTCATAAGATAATTAGGACTGGTAAATAATTATATATGGTACATTAATGTATTGCAACCTTTCAGTGTGGTATCCTGTTCAGATTTTTTCAAAGAAAGATTCTTCTGTGTAGATTCAGTTAAAGAAATAGCCCTCACTAATCCTTTTTCAGACTTGTATTTTTAACACTTCTAAAAATAACTACACTTATGCAAAAAAGAAAAAAAAAATGACTAAGCAAATATAGTCAGTTGCATTCCCTGTATTGGAGACTTCAACATTCATCTATCTCATTGTCATATTCTAGGTGTCTACCATTTGCACAACAATCTTTCAAAATTACCTGACTTTGACACCAATTATTTAAAAATCTGAAATGCTTGAATGAATTGAATTCTTAAGATTAATATTTTATAAGTTACTTATTGTTACTCTTTCCAGTCTAAAGCATAGCTGACTGATGCTCTGCTCTAATTAAAATACTCCACATAGTTTGACTCAACGGAGGAAAAAAATGAAAACCTTCCTTCAATAAAATGTCTCAGTCACATTTACCAAGGTACTGAATTAAAAAAACAAAATACATTTTTTGACTCTAGTTAAGGAAGCACTTTTGTTAATAATGGTTAAGCACTCAAATTTTCATTTCATAGAAGTTTGACCATTTACAATCAGAAACTTCTGCACTGAAATAATTGTTGCAAACTAATAGCAACCTCCCTAATCATACAGCAAAATAAATTCTAAAAAATACAAAACCCTGCTAATAAATGCAAAAGATGTCTCTAAGCAGTGAAGCATCTTTAAACAAAGAGCAGTCTAGGGGCACCTTGCCTAAGTGAATAAGAGGCAGATGTTATTATTCAATGAGAATAGGGACACCAATGGACAATCTAACAAACTAATGAGGGAATAAAGGCATATCAGATTACTGTGTCTGATAGTGAGTAAACAAACACAATTTGCTGAGCAATGTTTATTAGACTGCATTCTCCTTTCTCTCCTTCATAGCCATATGACAATAGGTGATTGTTTTGGATTTGCAAAGCAGACATAACTTCTGGGGAAATATTCTAGCCACAATTTTAACCATGATTATTTGAATAAGAGTTCTATGAGTGTGGAAAAGTTTCTTGGAAAAAAATAATTAGTTGCTTTCCTGGACAAGTGAGGTGTATGCTTCAGAAGCTATGTTAAAGTTCAAATTATTCACTTATAAATTAGTGTATAAGTAAAATGTACTGATTAACCTTTTTTTTTTTTTTTTTTGCTACTACCCCAAAATGGTGGAAGGATTTTGCAAAAGGGTTTGTTTGGTTTAGTGTGTGACAAGCTAGATTTTAAATGGAAATGAACAGATTGCAGTAGTCAACAAGAAAATGTAAGTCACCTCATTAAATGTAATCTGTAAAGTTGTCCCTGGGTATATCCTGGGGGAACTGGCTCCATGACCCCCTTGAATACAAAATCCTTGAATACCCATCTTATACATAAAATGGTGTAGTATTTGCATATGCTTGATGTATATCCTCCTGGACACAGATGAGTTGAACAACACAGCTTTGAATTACAGCAGGTCCACTTATACACAGATTTTTTTCAACAGCAAATACTGCAGCAGTAAATGATCCTTGGTTGAATCAAAGGATGTAGAACCAAGGATACGGAGAAATTACCTTTATGGAGGGCCAAAATCACTGCAGATGGTGACTGCAGCCATGATATTAAAAGACGCTTACTCCTTGGAAGAAAAGTTATGACCAACCTAGACAGCATATTGAAAAGCAGAGACATTACTTTGCCAACAAAGGTCCGTCTAGTCAAGGCTATGGTTTTTCCAGTGGTCATTTATGGATGTGAGAGTTGGACTGTGAAGAAAGCTGAGCACTGAAGAATTGATGCTTTTGAACTGTGGTGTTGGAGAAGACTCTTGAGAGTCCCTTGGACTGCAGGGAGATCCAACCAGTCCATTCTGAAGGAGATCAACCCTGGGATTTCTTTGGAAGGAAAGACGCTAAAGCTGAAACTCCAGTACTTTGGCCACCTGATGGGAAGAGTTGACTCCTTGGAAAAGACTCTGATGCTGGGAGGGATTGGGGGCAGGAGGAGAAGGGGACGACAGAAGATGAGATGGCTGGATGGCATCACTGACTTGATGGATGTGAGTCTGGGTGAACTCTGGGAGTTGTTGATAGACAGGGAGGCCTGGTGTGCTGCGATTCATGGGGTCACAAAGAGTCTGACATGACTGAGTGACTGAACTGAACAATAAATTGCAAATTTTCAACAGTGCCTCCAACTCTCATGTTGTTCAAGGGCCAATAGTACTTTAAATTATCTCTATCAAAATAAATAAATAAATAAATAAATAAATAATCTCTATCTAGTTTTCTTACCAGGCTTCCCTGGTGACTCAGACTGTAAAAGTTCCACCTGCAGTGCAGGAGACCTGGGTTTGATCCCTGGGTTGGGAAAGATCCCCTGGAGAAGGGCATGGCAACCCACGCCAGTATTCTTGCCTGGAGAATCCCCATGGACAGAGGAGTCTAGCGGGCTACAGTCCATGGGGTCGTAAAGAGTCAGACACAACTGAGCAACGAAGTACAACAGCACAGATTACTTATAAGATCTGCTGCTGCTGCTGCTGCTGTCGCTTCAGTCGTGTCCTACTCTGTGCTACCCCATAGATGGCAGCCCACCAGGCTCCCCCATCCCTGGGATTCTCCAGGCAAGAACACTGGAGTGGATTGCCATTTCCTTCTCCAATGCAAATGCTATGTAAACAGTTTGTAGCACAGCAAATTTAAATTTTGTTTTCGAACTTTCTAGAATTAAAAAAAAATTTTTCTGTGATTAGATCAGATATAGAATCCATGGACACAGCAGGCTAGCTGACTGTCTGCATTCTTTCTCCTTGCCACTCTGCTTACACTTGGTTTTACAAATGAGCAGAACAAAGTACTTTACCCTTAGAACATATTGAGGAAGAAACTATAGAGTTGTAGTTGTAGTAGGGTAGTTTCATTTGAGAAATTAGACTTGAGATGAATCTATATACTTATAGTGTTTGAGTTGTTTTCATGCTGAACATTATTACTCTTATTATTGAAAAAAGAAAAAAAAAAAACTAGACAATAAAATCATGAAGAATTGCTAGTACTTATATCCAAGGCAGAGACTCAGAAACAGCACTCACAACTGCCTCTAATGATCTACAGACATTGGATTAGAATTTTTTAAATAATGATTTTGAAGGTCACAGGATGAAAAAAAAAGGACAAAATACCATTAGATTAACAGAATGGGAAAATCACAAGTACAATAATGACAACATACCAACTATCCAGTGTTAGACTGTAAAAGAATCCTTTTTTGTGTCCTTTGGTGGTAACAACCTGAGTCACAGTTGCATTCTTTACAGACAAACATTTAAAGGCATTTCAGGAGCAGCAGTATAGGAGGCAGGTAAGAGTAAGAATATGATCTTTGAAGACAGAGCAGACACATTAGAAAACTCAATGTCTTTTTATCTGATTGTTGTTGCTGTGACAGCCCCATAAATTACTTAACTTCTCTGGGTTTGTGAAAGAAGGATTGTAATTGACACGTAGGATTATTCTGAGGTGTATATGAAATTATGTATATAAATTACATGGCACAAGAAGAGAAAATGAAAGTGTTAGTGGCTCAGAGTTGTGTCTAACTCTTTGTGATGCCATGGAGTATAGCCCACCAGGTTCCTCTGTCCATGAAATTCTTCAGGCAAGAATACTGGAGTGGGTTGCCATTCCCTTCTCCAGGGGATCTACCTAACCCAGGGATCAAACTCAGGTTTCCCACACTGCAGGTAGATTATTTACTATCTGAGCCACCAGGGAAGCCCTAAATAAACTACGGCAATTCATCACTGCAGTTAATAATTTGAGGTAGCTGTGAATCAGTCAGAAATACAGCAGAAGCATGGGGAGCCACCCAGAATTTAATAACATAAAAACTAACATTTCTCCCAATAAAAAACTGAGAATATATGTTAGGAGGAATGAACACAGATTTACACAACTCATTAAAAAAATATATATATATGCCTATAATGTTAAGAGTGATTTAATTTAATCACAAATATTCACTTTAACTAGATTCTGAATTCAATCAAAATCTTTTTAAATGTAACCTCAAATTAAATGCAAAATTAATTTTTAAGTATTCTCTCAAAAAGCAAACATTTTTTTTTTCATGGGACTATAAGGAGGTATATGGATCAGGCAATAAAAATTAAGCTATTATGGAAAAGTTGTTTTTAAATATAATTTTCTCTATCACTAAAACATTTAAAATTTAGATTCTAAATTTTAGAGTTTATGCAAATTAATGAAAACTACTAAATTATGTTGTTAGTAATGCACAATATCCTATCTGCAGCTTTAAAAGAATAGTAAATTTTCATTGTTATTTATTATATGTATTTCCACATGGATACATACAGTGTACCTAAATGACTTAACTGTATCTGAAAAGCTTTTTGGCCTATACTTTAATTATAAATTGTATGTATAATGTGTCATTCTTTCATTGAATTTCCAAATTTCTGAGTTCCTATTATTTCCTGAAATGTTTATTTTATTAAAGGGGGAAAAAAGTACATTGACTTAATTCAACTGGCATGAATCGTGGCATATTTAGTTGATATTCAAACTCTTAAAACATATTCTAAAATTAAATTTAGTTTTTAAATCACTCTAATATTCATAAAATGGAAAATGATTTTGAGTGACACTGAATTTCTAAGTGCTGACATTCATTTCTCAAGGAGAACTGAAGAATCCAATATAGTCAAAATGAATCATTAGGAATTAGACACATTTTCAAACTTCTTAATTTAAAAGAGATGCCAGGTTTTCATTTTACTATCTTGTTTCCATTATTGAAAAAATAATTAAATCCCATCCTAAGTCCAAATTCTTTACTTCAAAAATTTTTTGTGTGCTTTTTTCCTATAATGAAACCTCTGACCTCTGGAGTCACTATTGTATATTGAGAAGTTGTTTGCACATGAATCAAAGATGAAAGGGAAAAGATATAAAGTCATAAAATTCAATTATGTGTTGCACTGTATACCCCAGATGCTCAAAGTGAGGTCCAAGAATAGCAGCATCTGCCTTATAACTGACTTTGTCAGACTCTCAGACTTACTCAGTTAAGAGCCTGCATTTTAGTAACAGCTGAGGGAAAAGGCAATGGCAACCCACTCCAGTACTCTTGCCTGGAAAATCCCATGGATGGAGGAGCCTGGTAGGCTGCCATTTATGGGGTCGCACACGACTGAAGCAATTTAGCAGCAGCAGAGGGTGATTTACGTGCATATTAAATTGAGCTGTGATGGTAAAACAATCTAGTACACTGATATTAGAAACAACTGATTCTTAGATCTTATTAATAATGAAATTAAGCTGATTCAGTGATGAAGTTACTCTATATACATACTTAAAACTAGGATTTCAGAGCTGAAATTTGCTTTGCTGCGAAGTCACCTCAGTCATGTCCAACTCTGTGCAACCCCATAGATGGCAGCCCATCAGGATCGCCCGTCCCTGGGATTCTCCAGGCAAGAACACTGGAGTGGATTGCCATTTCCTTCTCCAATGCATGAAAGTGAAACGGGAAAGAGAAGTCGCTCAGTCGTGTCCGACTCTTTGCGACCCCATGGACTGCAGCCCACCAGGCTCCTCTGTCCATGGGATTTTCCAGGCAAGAGTACTGGAGTAGGGTGCCATCGCCGGTAGGTAGGAGGAAATAAAAATCTATTCAAGATGTTTCACCCTTAATTTGTTATCTCCTCTCTTTCATCCAACCTTTACTTTTTCTTTTTTAAGCCCAAGCAACCAGTTTCAGAAATCTGAGTCAATTACATTAGAAAACAGATTTCTACCTAAATGGGATTATTGAAGGCATTAAACTCTTAATTAAGAAAGAGGTGACACTCTTACTTGGCTTTGTTTCATGTGGGAAGTAACAACTTTGTGCTATTTCTAACAACACCATACAGGTATACTAAGTAAAATTTTTCATGTAATAGTAAGAATGCTACATTTAGGAACAAAATAAAACTGTTGTTTTCAAGATGAAGGCAGTAAATGGTCATCCAAAATCCTCAAGTAAATAGTACTGAGTTATTGTCTCCTTTTAAAGAATAGATGATTACTTAAAGTTCTAGAGAATCAGAAACAGTTCAAACTGAGCTCCACAGGAAGTAGGAAATAAGGCTCATCATGTCCTACCCAAGAGAATCTGAACAGCTGTTCTTTAATCTGGGAGACTGATAATGACTGTGACAAGTCAGAGTGTCTAAGATTTAACTATGCTGGAGTTTAAACACTTTTTGTACCTTATCTGACAAAATGGGAGGAAGAAGAGATTAACTACAGGGAAGTGGAGACAATGTTCCCCCACCCTTTATGTGCTAACATTGATTCATTGGTAGTTAATTTGTGTGTGTGTGTGTGTGTGTGTGTGTGTGTGTGTGTGTGGTGGGGGGGGGTGGGTATGAAATAAGTGTCTAAAACATGCTCTCATCCCTTTACAGGCCATTCATCACAATGTTGTTGTGGAGTCAATAAGTCCAACTTTTTGTGACCTGGACTGCAACATGCCAGGCTTCCCTGTCCTTCACTATGTCCCAGAGTTTGCTCAAATTCATGTCCATTGATTTGGTGATGCTATCTAACTGTCTCATCCTCTGCCGCCCCCTTCTACTGCTTTCTGTCTTTCCCAGCATCAGGGTCTTTTCCAGGGAATGGAATTAAGCAAGTCATCCCTCCTATATCCACAAGATTCATCCGCTGATTAGAAGACACCATCTGGCAGTGCTCCCTCTTCTTCATTTCTAGTTCTTCTTTAGTGCTAACGCTCAGGTTATCAAAATAGTTTTCTTACTAGAGTCTATTTATTTATTTGTGTGTGTGTGTAATAAAGTTTTTTTTTTTTTTTACTTTATTTTACTTTACAATACTGTATTGGTTTTGCCATACATTGACATGAATCTGCCAAGGGTATACATGAGTTCCCAATCCTAAACCCACCTCCCACTCCATATCATCTCTCTGGATCACCCCCGTGCACCAGCCCCAAGCATCCTGCATCCTGTATTGAACATAGACTGGCGATTGGTTTCCTACATGATAGCATACATGTTTCAGTGCCATTCTCCCAAATCATCCCACCCTCTCCCTCTCCCTCAGAGTCCAAAAGTCTGTTCTATACATCTGTGTCTCTTTTGCTGTCTCGCATACAGGGTTATCATTACCATCTTTCTGAAGACTCAATTTCTGAGACTCAATTTAAAATGAAGGCAATTAAATATGGATTTTGAACTTTTCAGAGGAAGTCATTGTACAATTCAGATTATATCAGTTTCATCCATGCCTAATTTTTCCCACATTATCTCTTAAAAGTACAATTACATGATTTGTGCTGAGAGGTCTGGGTTTTTCACATAATCATTCAAGAATGCAAAGTAGATTAAATTTGGGGAAAATCTATCTTTATCACCAAATAAAAGGAGATGAATATATTTTCTCTAATTTACAGAATTAGAGAAATTAATGGATTGTGGATTTATGGATAAAGCACGCATGCTACTGAAAGAAAAGTGAATTATCAGCAAAGAACACACAGCGTATCTCCATTAACTGTCTTCCAGTACATATTTTCACTCTTTACTCTCAATGAAAATGCTTCATTTTTTGTTAGCTCCACAACTAGTCAGCTAACAGAGAGCTTCTATAGAGAGAATGTTATTGTAATAAAAGATCTTTGTCCTGAGAGCCCCTTATTATCAGGAAGATAATGTTAGTGAGTTTTAGAATTGCCTTTTGAAATGATACTGAGATTCAGATGTTACTTTTATATGCAGACCAGAACCCCATACACAATATAGAATATTTGGTAGTTCAGAATTGAGACTGCAGATGTCACAAACATGGGCTGATTGTGAAATAAGAAATTACAAAACAAACAAAAGTCAGATGAAATATTATCCAGTTAATTCTTTACTCCTAGAGTTGTTCTTAGAATCAATTGTGATCTTAAGCAAGCACCCCTCTTCAAGGGGTGTCCCAAAGACAGTCTGCAGTGGAGGTTCCACTGAACTGGGAGTTGGCAACCTGGTTTTATGTCCATCTTAGGAATTAGCTAACTTTGTTGGGCAAGTCACATTTCTGGGATCTAGCACTACCAGTTTTAACTTGAAGTTATTGACTAATGTCAGTGATTCTCATGTTGAAGACCTGGGAATTTGTTAGAAATATTGCTTCCCAGGCCCCACCCTGTACTTACTGAATTAGAACAGCTGGGCTTCAGCAATATGTATTTTAACAAGCCATCCAGATGATTTTGATGCACTCTCAAGATGGATTATGTGATCTCTTAAATTTATTCTAGTTGTGAAGTAATTAGCAAGTGGAACCACCTGTTTATCAACTTAAACCAAATATTTAACAAGTCAAGGATCATGTTTTACTGAGTCCCAGCACCTAGAATATTTCAATAAATGAATGAATGACTAGGGATATCAGTTCCATTTTAAAGTAATCTCTACTCCACAAATTCTAATTCCAATTTATCTATGACTATTTTACACTGAATGTTACCCTTTTCTCATTGTCACCCTATTACTGTCATTGTGTACATGTCTTATCTTTCCAACAAAACAGGCATTATCCATGAGTTTTCCTTCCTATATTGCATAGAACTGTGCTTCTCAACGGAGAAGGTGATGGCACCCCACTCCAGTATTCTTGCCTGGAAAATCCCATGGACAGAGGAGCCTGGTGGGCTGCAGTCCATAGGGTCGCGAAGAGTTGGACACGACTGAGCAACTTCACTTTTACTTTTCACTTTCATGCATTGGAGAAGGAAATGGCAACCCCTCCAGTGTTCTTGCCTGGAGAATCCCAGGGACGGGGGAGCCTGGTGGGCTGCCGTCTATGGGGTCGCACAGAGTCGGACGTGACTGAAGCGACCTAGCAGCAGCAGCAGTGCTTCTCAAACTTTACCATGAATAAAAGCATGTGGAGTGTACATTAAAACACATTGTTCAGCCCCACCCTTAGAGTTCTGATAGAGGAGATCTGAGTTGGGATCTGAGACTCTGCATTTTTAACAAGGTGATGCTAATGTTGCTGGTTTGGGGCCCTTAATTTGAAAACCACTACCACAGAGCAAATCCCACTGGGCATATGGACGCCTGCATGTGGAGCTAACATAAAGCTTATATAGTGTTTGCAGAGCATAAGAAATTGAATCAGATAAATTATAAGATTCTTAAAAATGTAACAAGTTTGAAACAAGGATAGAGTAGATACACTTACATATTTATAACATATATGATATTTGGTTGCTCAGTGGTAAAGAATCTGCTTGCCAGTGCAAGAGATGCAGGAGACGCAGGTTCAGTCCCTGGGCTGGGAAGATTCCCTGCAGAAGGAAATGGCAACCCACCCCAGTACTCATGCCTGTAAAATCCCATGGACAGAGGAGCCTTGCTGGCTATAGTCCATAGGATCGCAAAGAGTCAGACTCGACTGAGTGACAGCATGCTTGCATGCATACAGCCTATTTTTCTAAATAGGAACATTTATTACTAACAGTCTTTGCTAGGCACAATGCAATTTATCCTTTACTTATTACAAACTTCTTAAAAATCTTAATGATAATAAATTATATTTTTGGAAAATATTATAGTATGAAAAGCTAGTTTCCATCTTTCTAGATTCTCTCTCAAACAATTTTATGAGTTTGTTGCAAAGTTAAAAGTATTGCTTAGAAAGCAATTCTAACTTAGGACTGGTTATTCAAAAATACTTTAAGTCCTGGTAGACCCCCGAGTTACAGCAAATAAGCTGGAAAGACAGAGATAAGCAGTCAAATCAAAGTAGGAACAATCTAGACAAACAGAACTCAGGTCAGCACTACTAAATTTAATGAGTCTGCCATTGGAAGAAACAGAATTCCAAGTGTTCAAATTTTTAAAAATTAAGAAACAAATGCTTAACATAAAAATCCAGTGTGATAATATAAATTCAAGTTGTTAGCTAGAGGTTATTTGTACTATAAAATAATTTACCTGTTTTTGAAAGATTCAAAAGTGGGCCCATTAAATTAAAATGTACCTTAAATATGATTCAATTTTCATACACAGTTTTTCCCTGAATCATATCCATTGCATAGATCAAGGCATGCCTGCATCTAGAAAACAATGCAGAGTAATGCAAAGGTTTATAACACAATATACTGATTTCCTAAAAGTTTTAGAACTTTTAACTTTGTTTCTGATAACTGTACAGAAAAATTAAGTCCCATTAGTACTATATAGTAGCATTGCCATTCCAAGCTATACATTTTAAGAACTGATGAATAAAAGAACAGGCCACAAATTTCATTCTATAGTATTTGCTTGCCACTGATGCAGGACTTTGAAATATTCCAACTTTTCTAGTAACTGTGACCTATTTTTAGCACTGTAGTCAAATGTACTTCCTTTCCCCTTGTGACTAATTGTTTATTCATTGAGTCAACTAATACTGAGTGTTTATTCATGACACATTGTTCTTGGTACTGAGGATAAAAGGATGAGCCCTTGCCCGTACAGACTTAACTTCTAGTGGAGGAAATCAATAATAAAATTCAATGTAAGAAAATATTAAGTATATTGAAGGCACAGATGGTATCTTATTCTCAGTACAGTGCTTACTTTGTGCTCAATATTTAATTGACTACATAAATGCATTCTTCACAGTTTGCAGATGGCTATGTCCTTAAAATAAAATAAGGATATATCATCTTCTAAAACAGTATTCTAATCAAATAAGTTAAACAACGTTCTAATAATTATTTTTGGAGATTCTAATTCAAAATCTATAATGTCAGTTAAGAAACTTCATTCATGTATACTATATATCATGAATTTAAATATTCAATTTAATGGTTTTTTTAAAAAAACAATAAAGTATTAAGACTGAAATCTTAAGTAAATCCTTTTTCTATTACTTAGCAAACCTCCTGTTCTCAACCTGCAGGTTCTACAAACACAGCATCACTCCCCACCTTCCTCTACCTTCTATTCCTGGAATCCAAACACTTAATCTAAGGAAAGATGAAAGTTAATTAGAGTTATATTGCATATATTATCCATGCATGAAGCAGGGAGTTATATAAGAGAGTAAATTATGGTTGCTATGGGAACTACAATTTAGTATATGAGGCTTTAACTCTAGTCAGAAGTTTTAACTCTAGTCAGGTTAACTATAGTATTTTTAAGAATAATACCAAGAGAAAAATACTCCAAAAGGTAAATTTTTTAAACAGCAAATTATAGAGATTTCATTTTTACTCAAAAATGAACATAAAGAATAGCCAAGAAAATACCTATTTCACAAACTTGATTAAAGGAATGAAGTTTCAGTGACATTGATATTGACAGCAATTATAAGATTCACTCACTTCTCTACAATGGTCATTATTATTAAATGTTTTATTGCTTAATGAAACCCACTCTATACAAAATTTGTATTCTGATACTAAAACGAAAAAAAAAAACAGTACAATTATAAGAGGAAAATGAAGCATTAAAGTAACAGGAAATTTAGATATATCAAATGTTTTCTCTATCTTAATTGTGATCACATGACCAATTTAATCAGATGGCTCCATTTTTGACTTAAAAGTTCTACAGAGAATAAAATATCTCTACGAACACCATCCATCCTAATACAGGACTGTTCTCAAGTTTAAGAAGCAATTTGTTTAATTTCTGGTATGTAATACTGTAAAGTCCATTTTGAATTCCCTGTATACAACAAAATCTGTTTGCATTCTTGGGCAAATAAAAGACTGTGTTCTCAGTAGTCGAAGTGAGCCAGGCTTGGGAAGTAAGATAATTTAGGTGGTCTGAAATTTTTATAACATGAAAATTGGCAATTCTCACTGACTAAGACTGTTATCATTCTGACAATTTTCATCACATAATCTTTAAAACTACATGTTAAAAATGACTAAACCAACATACTTTCTAGGAAATGAACTCCTTGTATATTTACTTCTGATATGTATCTACTTTGCGCATTCTCCAAAATTATCAACACCAAGAAAGTGCACTAGTCCCCTGTGCATGTATTTTTTATATTTTCCTATAGGCTAACACAAATCAATTATATTATTTGCAATTAAGTGGGTAAATATTTTTGCCAAATCACCACCATCATGATAAATCCAAACAACTATTGTATGACTTTTGGATAACTCGCACAGATGCATTTTTTTCTTTTCATGAAGTGCTACTCTTCTGAGGAAAGAGTTTAAAAGGGAAATTGTTAGTAATTTTGCTAAAATATATAAGCTAGAGAGTTTTCACCATAGTACTTTAAAAAAAGATTACTTTTTTCCAAATAAGTCAAATGGTAATTAGCCAAAGAAAAAGGTGAATTTCATTTCCTCTGAAAATGTTGCATTGAAAATAATTTCTAAGCCATAAAACGTAAATGCAAATAATGACATTGCAAAACATCCTACACAATTAATTTATTTGTTTAAATATATGAATACATATATTTTCTTGGCTACTGGCTACAATGATTCATAACTAAATATTTCCCTCATTATAGACTCTTTAATTAGAAAGAAAACATAACACTCAAAGCCAATAAAACTCAGAGATAAGAAAAATTGTTGCAAAACAGTACAGATAATTTACAAAAGAGGAAAACAGAATATAAGAAAAACAGGAAACCTAGATACACAAAATCTGTTTTCTATATCTTCATTGTGATCACATTAGCAGTGCAATCAGATGTTTCCATTTTTGATTTAATACAAAGATACTACAGAGAATATCTCTATGAACACCATCCATCCTAATGCATGACTGTTTTCAAATTTAAGAAGCAAGTTTCAGCTACATAAATCACTCATCCACTTTCACCAAATGGTTCTTTTTATTGTAAACAATTATTTTTATTTACTGCCTACCTTTGTTAGATTTGTAGCTAGTTAGAATCTTTTGATGGGCTTGGAGATGGGTCTCTCTGTTACAAAGCTGTTATGTCCTCCACTTACTAGGAATGTGAGGTTTCCAAGTGTTCCCCCTGTGAAATGTAGAATCACAAGTTTCCCACCAGGTAGAGTCTCTGGTTGCTTCAAGTTTTTAGAGGTATCTTACATGGATTTTAAGGTATGTTTTATTTAAAACTTAAGGACAGAAACAATCGTGACCAAGTAAATTAGAAGTCCATGGTCACTGAGTTAACTTCACATTCATGAATTTGCTGACAGGACAGTCCTTAATGCTGCATTTCAGGGGTTAGCAGCCCCAGCCTGTGTGCTGCTGGCTAGAGACTGCCAGCTCCCACAAGCACTTCATTAACAGGCAATCTCTTCTGCCTCCACGGCTCCCTTCTTGACAGCCTGGCAGCGGGGTTTGCACACAGATTTAAGTGTGAGCAGTTAACTGAGGTCTGCCCTGGACACATTGTCATTAGTTCTGAAGAAAGGGGGTGGGTGGGAGGAATTGCAAAAGTGAAAATAAGGAGGGACAGATGCATAAAATGCATCCTTTCCACCCCCAAAGAAAGGAGGGCCAGTGGGAAACGGGCCTGGACTAACTGGAAAGCGACTGAGGTGAGTGAGACTGAAAGCCTTCCAGATGTCTTCTTGTGGAGCTTTAAGAGGCTCTGAACAAAACTGCAACACTGTTGCCCTTGATTTCCCATCTAGATCCCTCTACTTAATTATCAGCATGACCTGATGTACTTACTCTCTGACCATGAGTTTAGTTCATCACCCCAATCACAGCACAACCACCTTTTAGATTAAATCACCAAAAAACCCAATCCCTGAGATTTACTCTGAGGTGTGGATTTTAATGAACTGATTGATCAAAGTGATATTGTCCCAAGCACAATAGAGAACACTGATATTTTACATGATTGCAGCACTTTCCTGGAATAAGTTTCAAGGGCCCCCAGGTTCAACCCCTCTCTCCTCTGACTTATGCCTCCTCCAACTCCACTGGTAGGCTGAACTCAGTAATAGTTCTCAAGCAGGGGCTGTTAAGCAGCAACCTCCACCCCCACTCCCCTCGGATTAGTCAGCAATGTCTGCAGACATTTTTGGTTGTCAAACTGGTGTGGGAAGGGGTGCTACTGGCATCTAGTGGGTAGAGGCCAGGGATCCTGCTAAACATCCTGAAACACAGGACATTGCTCCACGGAAAACTGTCCAGCCACAAATATTAGTAGTACTGAGGTTAAGCAAGTCTGAATTAGAGTGGAACTTATTACAGTAGCGTTATCACACCATCTTATAAGGCTTCTTCACTTTCGGCCATCAGCCCTAAACCTCAGTAAATCTTGCATCACAATGAACCCCAAGCCTGGACACAAGGAAATCCTCTAGGATTGTAGGAATGCAGGAATGAGGATGGGGGCTGAGGAACGATTTCAACTCAGCTTGCCTTCTCCACAATTGCCTTCTCAGCTCTATCATACTCTTCTTCCTCAGCAATCAGAGTATCCAGCCTGCCTGCTGAATGTTGCCAAAATGATTAAGGAAAATATTCTCTTGCCCTTACCACTATTTATGATTCCTCTGTGACAAAATAAAAGCTGGTTTGTACAGAAATGCAGGAAAAATTTTGCTCTTCAGATTGGATTACTGTTGGCCCTTTTAGGTTGTAAGGTATTCTCTCAGAGAGTACACAGCTTATTTCTCATTTTTTTGACCTCAGCAGGTTAGTAAGGAAGAAGTGGTCTGGAAATATTTATAGGCCTTTGTAAATATATGAAAATGAATATTCCTACAATTGAATTCCTTTTTAAAAACTTCCTTTATCAGTTCTAGAAAGGAAATGCAAAGGCTATGCCCATATCAAAAGGTAGTTATAGTAGGCAATCTTCTCTAACTAGCTGGTTCTATTTCAGTCTGGATCTCAAACATAGTGTGAAAAATACTTTTTCCTTTACATTATTATATGGAAAACATTTATATAGCCATTAATTAAGGTCTTAGGTTTTTTAATCTACTAACATGGATTACATATATGAAACACCATTTGCATAAAGCTGAGGTAGATGAATGAAATGATACACAAAAAGAAAAAACAGGTGACATGATAAAGCTAAGATAACCAAACTCAGAGTGAAGGACTTCTAACTCAAGCCTTTTTCAAACTCGATGTGAAATGATGCTGAAATCCAACTTCAGAGATACACTTGCAATTCTCTTACCTACTTAGAATATAAATGCAAAACTATCTAAAATATATTTTTAAATATCTTATTGACATAAATGTTCTTACAGAATTATGCTGGTACTAGTACAGATCTCTAGAGGCTCTTTTCTTGAAAGAGATAATTAGTATAATGTTAACCTTAAAAGAGAGTATTTTTGAAATATATTAATATGCAAATATTAAATAACATTAAAATATTCTGAGTTCACGACTCAACCCAGATTTTTTGAAAACTTTTAAAATGGTCAGATGTAAAACATAAAGACCTCTACTTTAGCCACAAAAGTGTAAGTAACAAATTTTCATCTCATAAATGGTCTTACAATAATAAGATTAAAAAAATAATGAAGTACTTTCAGATGAACTATTCTATCTGTAATTCTAAAACTTTTTACATTTAAAAAGCATGCTGTTAAATTCATGAGATATTCTACACAAGAGTCACTAGAAATCATTTTACAATCTGCAGGAGGTTAATAATCACAACTCTCTTTAGTTCATATGGTTTTACAATAATTGCTATTATTGTTACTCCTTATAGTTTGTTGCCTAACATTTCTTTCTCTGAGCTGGTTGCCTTCTTCAGTAAGTACACAAGGCTTGAGAACAAGAGCTTCTGTATGAAAAAACTATAGGCTTAGCAAACTTAAAACGTCAACCTAATTCTTTGGTACACTCATTTTTAGATTATCTTGTTCAGAAGAAATACTTCATTGACTCTTATTTACATGAGGAACCCCAGAAAACCTTATGCCAACAATTGCTTCTTTAAGAATAGAAAATTAACGGCTCTTCCTTTTTTGTTTCCTCATATAAAAATAAAGACAGTGAACAATTTTCATAAGCCTATTTCCCTTCTTTCCTTTGACATGAAAATATAAAAGCAAACTGATTTTTTATTTCCAAATATGCAATTTCAGCTAATCTCAAAAAGTTAGTTGGAAGCAATGCACAAAATTACAGAGTTCCACATGCAACACAACTGTTACATAAACCTCATCAGATCCATTTTTATTTGCAATATTCACATACCTTTCAAAGTAAAGTTCCAATTTTTTAAATTTGACTTACTCTATTGCCTGCCAGACAGACCCACAGGATTCTATAATTGATGGTAACTACTTTTCCACATACTCCTATTGTTTAATATACACTATTGTCACAATTTATGATAAGATCAGCACAAAGCCATTGCTCTCTTGTCTAGCTTTTGCCTATTTAAGGATTAGCCCTTATACCACAACTAATATATTAATAAATACTTGCTGAATAATGAAATGAGTTTATTTCTGTCATGGTTACCACTATCCACTGTAACTATATTCTTAAGGAACAATCTTGGGCCCTTTTGGGCACCTGTATTCTCAATGCATCAATATTCTCTTTTCTACTTTTAAAAAATATTTTTGCTGTATTTGCACAATTACCACACACACACACACACACACACAAAAACACAACCACACATCTTCAAACCTCTGATAAACGTAGCTACACATAACTGTGCTAGGTAATTCATTCAAAAGAAAATAGCAAGTTTAGTCAATTGCACAAAATACAATGTGTTTCCTACCCTTAAGAAAAACATTTCCAAAGAGATTTCCATTTAATAATAAAGGAAAAATATAAACAGCTGCCCCCTCCAATTAACAAAATCAATCAACATTTCGTTCCAATGAAACAAGACGCATGGCACCATTTTATGCTGCGCATTGTCCCAGGATGGTTAACTACAGAATTACATGATACTGAACTGATTCCTAGAAAGTCTGTTAAGAAACTAAACGTATGTATTAAAACACACAGATATTACATATAGGCAGATGCATGTGCTTACTATGACCTTAAGATTTCAATTCTCAAGTACAGTTTTTTAAAAATCCTTACTAGGAATCATAAAAAACTAAAATTCTTGCCTTTTAACCTCGAAGTAAGAGAACACTAGTGTAACTGGCACGTGTCCTCAATAGACACAGAATTCAGTCAAGATCATTCCATGATTTTGTGGAAGGCAGCACTCTAAATGTGTGAAATGGGTCTGAAGTCTGCGTCCCTAGGTAGTTCCCAGTGAAGTCCTCATTTAGAGTTTGGACAAGATCATTGGTCCTCAAAATGTGGTCCCTGAAGCAGTTCTATCAGAATCACCTGGAAACTTGTCAGAAATGAAAATTATGAGGTAATAGATGGATAGCCTGAATTAAGAAACTGTAAGAAGAGCCTACAAGGCTTGTTTTCACCTCTAGGCGACTGATACATGGTCAACTTTGAGATCCTCTGAAATAGATAAAAGCCTTCTCCACCAATCAAAATCCTACTGCCATTAAAGCAAATGTATCTTCTAGAAGTAGCACTCTGTTCAATTAAATGCACTTGATTATTCATAGTAGTCTGAGTAAAATATCACAATCAAACTTACCATATTCTATTATATAGTACTTAAAACTTCACATTTTCACCAGGACAAAATTATATTAGCAAGCTTTTCCCAATTAAGTAGGCACTCTGTCAAATGTTTGATATCATTTTAATTCATGGTGGTGATCTACAATTCAACCCTAATGTTTTTAAGTAGGGGACTTATTCTGTTGTGCAAAGGAAAGAGATCCCTTTATGCCAGTAAAGGTACAGGCATTTTGTATCTCTTTCTCAAGACCAGCTGCTGCCTATAGTGTTCTCTCACTCTCCCATCCCATCTGTGAGAAATACTGGAAAATAACTCAAAAGTAGGTGCAACAACATGCTGGTGAAAACACGCTTAAAACAACCCAAATAGTTCACATCAACAGAGCTTTTTTGGATTCCCACCTACAGGAAAGGGTAATAAATCAGGAAGCATGAGGCCTCACATGCTGAAAAAATTCTAATCCCCAAATAGAGCTGGTCCTAAAATGTGATGCAATGGAGTCTATTTCAGCAGTTCAGAAGGTGCACAATGTTTTACCTAAGAATCATAACTCCCAAATATGAAAATGTGAGACTTCCAATGCTATCTTCAACTTTTCTGAGGCTATTACAAAAGGAGAACAAAAATAATCCTTTGAAATAACATAAAGCTTGGATGACTGTCAGAGACCAGAAGGAAAAGCTGTTAAAAACCAGCAGGGGTCAAGTTTAAAAGTTAACTTTTGCTTTCCAAGATAAAGGTTCCTTTTCCACCCAGTTTCTGTTTTGACAGGTGACTGCCTTACAACAAACTCCCTCCCTCCCTCCCTCCCTCCGACACCC